>JAPYZE010002817.1:0-34552 GCA_030522805.1 Leptomastidea abnormis | reverse complement strand
TTAAAGCTTTTTTTGTCCGAAAAAAAAATATTAAAAAACAAAAAAGTTACAGCCAAAACAAAACTACTTTTCTCAAAATACCCCATCTTCCCCTATAGTAACTATAGCAGCAACCATACCAGATATTCCGTATAGACACTCATTCAAGCAACCACTATACCACACCAAGTTTTACAAGATACAAGAAAACGTAAGTTACCGTTGCGCCTAACAACAGACCACCACTCCCGCTTGAAGAAGCAAAATCAGCAGTAGCAGCAGCAGCAAGTCATCCAACTAGTCAAGATATAGAGAAAAAAAGAAAGAAGAGGGTTGAGTAGAAAAGTGCGAGGAAGCGCATCGAGTTCTCGAGGGAAAAAGAAGAAGAAGAAGGAAAAAAAAATAAAATTCTCCACGCTAAGCTGGTTGCGGCTGCTGCTGCTGTTTTCTGTGGCGGGTAGGTAGAGAGAGAGAGAGAGAGAGAGAGAGAGAGAGAGAGAGAGAGAGAGAAAATTGACGAGAGCCGCTCTAGCGCGGGGCCGCTTTTAATGAGCAATACTCCGGATAATGAGCAAGCGCGTGCACTAGTACCTATACATACATATATAAGATAGATAGAGATAGATAAAGATAGATAGAAAGAAAAAGAGAGTGCACAGGTATATAGTATAGAAGAAGCCCTTCAATTGGCCGTCTCGCTTCGCGGATACGCGAACGCGTTAATCCTGAACAGCTTCACTCTCAACAAAATCCCTCATCTACTACACCCCTTTCCTCTATACTCTTTTCATTTCGCGAACATCCTGCCCCTCTGTGCGGTGTTACAATTATGTATATGTATATTATAGATGTGCATTCTATGATGATCATGATAATGATGATGATGATGACGACGATGTTATAGATATAAGATTGACCGACCGGTTATAAAGGTACTTTATACCCTGGGATTTATGTATGGAATATCATACAAGGATGTGAACTTGGAGAACATCTTTCTTGTATTGAAAAGATATCATGATTGTTTGTCTACAAGAATAGTAGATTTTTTTTTTTTTTTATTCTTGGCCTTGACCGGATTTTTATTTTTTTTATTTTTCTTTTATTGCTGTAATGTTTGTCGCTATAATTTTGTTGGATAATTGTTGATAGAGATTTTAATGTGATAAATGAATAATACTTTTTTTTCTCACTCAATTTACGTTTATTTTACATTATTTTATTAACGTCAAATTGGATAAGATTACCAACTATGTGATGATTTGTTTCTTGAGAATAATTTACACATTCAAGTCATATCAGTAGGTATTCCTATACTATTCAATTTTTCAAGAAAACTACATATCTACAATATACATATGGATGTATTCGTTAACACTTAATTTGCTCTTTAGATTCATACATTTTCAAAAGCCGAACGCACATACACATTTGATATCTGGAAAATGAGTAACTTTTTTTTCTTCTAATTTCTCGCTAATAACACACACACGTATAATATACTGTAAAATTTAATACTTTGTATAAAATGAGCTTAGCGTTACTAATTGCTAAACAACAAGTGTATATACATACATACATACATACATACATACATACCTATACGTACTTACACATCAAGGTGGTAGTAGATAATACATCATTATCAGCTATAATTATACTCCTAATAACATCTTACGATTATTTAAATTTTTTTATTATTTTTTTTTTTATTTCTCTCAATTTTAAATATAATCCCTCTCACGCGTCATTTTAATAGCTAAAAAAATTATTATTATTTTCCTGTTATTAACCTCAGCTCTATATATAATATTAAAACACACCCCATACATATTTATACAAAAAAAAACTATTAATTTTTCCAAACAACTCATAATTAATCAAAAAAAAATTAAAACCAACACCTGTATCAAACACACAACCTTCAACATAGTATCCCTATTCAATCCTACTCTACCAGATACTTACTATAACACAAGACACGAATAAACGTCACGACTCCAATCTCTATAAAAAAATCTCAACTCTACTCGACCTACTTGCTCTTATACTACCATCCTCCCCCCTCTACTAAGCCCTTCCGGACAAAGTTATATAGGCTTTTATATACACCAAGACAATAAGATACAGTATTATAAGTACATAGCTAGCACCTACTACTACTACTACTACTACTACTGCTACTACTACTACTACTACTCTATAAGAGAGTCTTATCGTTCGTATAACCTGCTACTACCACTGGCATATCGATATATGCGGAAGTTCAAGGAAGAAAATAGAAGAAAAGTAAGTGGAGTAAACAGGCTATACATAACGGAGTTACAAGTACAGGAGAGAGCAGTTCCTGCGTGTATGTGTGTGTGTTTATATAGCTTCCGATGCGTTACGAGCCCTAATTAGTAAGCATTATTGCTGTAAGAAGGGGGAGGGGGTGGAGGAAAGAAGGGCGTGTATAGGTATATATATAGTCTATCCACCCGCGCATTGTTTGTTAATCGTTGTATAGTATATAAAGCTGTTTATGCTTGTATAAGTTTAACATAAAGGTAAATAGTATAAGGTATTTCTTTTTATAATTTTTTTTTTCTTCTTTATACACTTCTTTTTTTTTCATAATTCTAGCGGTATCTTAAAAAGACTCGTGAGACAACTACAACGATAGAGATGATGATGATGATAATAATGATAAAGTCAGCTGGAATATTGTCTGGTTTCCGTATATATTTAAATATACGCGTGCGGCTTACTCTTGAACTTTTTTTTTATTATTATTATTATAATTATCAAAAAAGATAATTATAATACCCTTTTTTCTTATATTATGCCAATTTGACTATATAGGCAGGTCGATCTAAACCGGAGCATTACTTAATTCGTTTTAATATAGCTACGACATAAGAGGAAATGAAGTCACCATCATCCTTACTACTATAATACCATCGTCGTCGTCGTAGTATATATAGTGGCAAGGAAATAATTAATGAAATTTAGGTTAGCAAGATCATTTTAGAATATTAATGAGCTTCTTAGAATAAGCTGTTGCTTATAATCTAAAAACTTTGAAAAGATTAAAATAGACGTATGTACGTATGTAAAAGCATTCACCACCAACCATCACCATCAAAACTGTCTCTATTTTCTCTCTTTAGCAGTCGTATATCTAACGAAAACGAGTATTAAATATAGGTACTTCCATCTCCTCAGGCGTCTCATCTATACAATTTAGTATACCTATATAAACATAAGCACATACTGATATACATAAATGCCATTTGATTTAATGATTATCCCTTCCTTTCTTAAATAACCCCTTCAAGCTATTATATACAATCCCTAACAAACCTGAAATTAAGATGTCGCAGAGAGATGTCTTTTGTCAGTCCCTTTTTAAACATAATACCACATAAATCATTAAACCAAACGATGAGATGAATAAGCAATATTCTATACTATACTATACTATACTATATAGCAATACAAGCTTTTTAATTCATAAAAAAAAAAATAAAGAAAAATCAAATAAAACGCACTGCTTTCATCTTTCTTCCTTCGTAAGATCAAGAGCTCACTTAGGCGTTTCTGGCTGCTATTGTTTACGTGCGATACACCATAGAAGAAAAAAATTCTCGACGCGTTAGAAAGAGAGTGAGAGAATATAATGCGAGAAAGGTGAAATTGATGATACAGGCTAAAGCTTTCTTATACTTGAAGATGCTGTTTATTTTATTAGCCGCTTGAGTTATTCTCTCTCTCTCTCTCTCTCTTGCGCTTTCGTTTTCGACATGATCGATCGGGACTAGTATAGTATTATAATGTACATATATAAATACATAAAAGGGGCGCTAAAAGAGTATATCTCTTTTTCCCTTCGTTTCCCTGCACACCTCAAGCTTTCAATTGTAAATCAATGGATGAGGGGGAATGTAACTATAGAAGGGGTGGGAGGGAGAAGATTGAGCACGGATAGTTTAAGCGAAAAATTTCGCGCGCGAGCGCGCTCTTACGTGGCCGAAAACTCTGCTCTCGTATATGTATGTATAAATATATCTATATATTTATAAGTACGGTTGAGGCGCCTTCGATTGAATTCTCTTAGGTGAAAGTTATATATACGTAAACCGTAAGTGTGTGTGTGTGTGTGTGTGTGTGTATGTGTATATGCAAAACTCTTTTATCGAAAATATCTCATCCTACATAGTGGACGTGAGAGAAGATGCAGATGGGGAGGAAGGGAGAGTTAGGCTGCCTTGCGGTTTGTTTTATGGCTGCATTGTTCGAATTATTCGATCAGGCGAGTCTATGTGTATGTGTGGTTCTGGTTATAGCTAATTCGGCGAGTATACGATAAAGGTTTTGGTGATTTCGCGCATTGTTTTCGTTTTAAATAGGTATATGTATATTATGTACAAGATATCGGGTATGTATATGCGAGAAAAAGGAAAAAGGAAAAATGATGTTGCTGTAAAGTGGGAGAAGCGTTGAATGTATATTACGTAAAGAGATGCATGAGTGAGAATCACAATAGAAAAGAGAGTGAGAGAAAAAGAAGAAGAAGAGAGAGGACCACGATATATACCTATATCTATAGAGGTGCGTGGTAAAACATGTGCTTGACTCCGCCCGATAATAACACGCTGTGATGCATACGTATATATCTGCTTTTATAGTTTTTAAAAATGATTATATGTATAAACACCTATAGGTACACCTTTATACTATCAATTTTTTATTTTATTTAATTTTTTTTTCTCTTCTTTTTTATTGAATGAACAAATGATTTAGCGAAAATTACAAAGGATTCTCTCGCTTAGGGTATTGTTGCGTGATAAGCTGTATATAGAAGAGTATAAACCAGATAGGATACGATTTGCCTGAGAAAATTCAAATCTTCAACTTGTGTATTTGTATATATTGTATGTATGTAAGCAAGCTTACGTTACGGAATATGTATTTCACACGTATATATAAAACGTGAGCTTGTTTAAACTGATTTTTATTTAGCAACATAATAGATTTACCTATTCAATTTCAGACACGCCCGATACATCACTTCAAGAAACAAAATCATTTTAAAATAAAAACTCGTTCAAAAATATTTTAGCCAAAAACAAAATTTACATACCTACAATCTCATTTTAAAAAACCGCTACATATCGACATCACAAATATGTTAAAATTCAAATTTTATTCGACAAGTGCATTGATGGTTGAAGCTCAATAAAAGCTCAGCTTCTAAAGCTCGTACAAACTGCATGTTCGATGTAACTAACCGTAACGTTAAACCTTCCTGGATTTATTCGCTATGGCACGCGAGATAAAGTAATGACTATAGTAGATATATATAGTCACATGCGTGACTGCAAGCGCTAAGAAGTCTTAATTATTTTTTTTTTTCTTTTTCTTTTCTTTTTTTTTTTTTTTAACAAAAGAAAGAAAAGAGAGAGAAAGCTTGCAGTACCATCAGAAGCACATTGCATTAAGTTTAATGAATAGTGGGTGGAAGTTGAGGTATATAGTAGAAAGATAGGTGATGGTAATGGAGAAGAGATTGATTGATTGATAATGAGGATATGGGTTGACGGGAATATCGCACACCACCATTGCGATGTGATAATTAGGATATGATGCGTTTGTAAGAGAGCTCATGAGACTGACATTCTGTAAAAGGAAAGATGATATTATATACTATACGTGCGCGTGGGTTTATAACGTATGAGCTTTTGAAAGAGAGGATAGATCTTTCTTGCCGATTTCACTTTTAGCAGATTCGAAATTTATATCTATATTTATTATACGTGTATATGTATATGTGTGTGAGGAAGTTTGTATGCGAAAATTTTCGAAATGGAAATTTAAATTAATTAGATCTAACTGTATAGTTTGTTTAGAAATTTAAACTGTTTTATCTATATGGTTGTTAATTAATTTTGCTATGGTTAAAGCTTGACATGAAAAAATTGATTTGAAAATTAGGAGAATAAATTTTAGTTTAATCTATAAGTTTAACTTTTGGATTTGTAAATCAAGAAATATAATTTAATTTGATAAAAAGTGGTATGAAAATTATATTACTTTTTAATCTGTACAAAAGTTAGTGTGCGTTTTAATTTTAATGAAACTGAATAGTTTTATATTTATTCGTGTAACATATGGATTTTTAAGAAGTTGATAAGTGGATTGGTCTACTTTATTTATGTTGCGATGAGGAATTTAAAAAAAGAAATAAATAGAAAAGAAAAATTTATTTTGCTAGTTAATATAAGCACGTTAAACTTGATTTTTTTTTGAGACTGTGATTACGAATAATTTTGTTGGAGAAAAAAAATTATCGTTTTATTCAAAGTTTACATTAAAATAGTCATTTACTCAAATCAAAATTTTTTCATAAAAATATACAATTTTTGATTTAAAATACTGCACTTGGTCTAAATCGTCATAATCATCTAAAAATCAATAATAAAACGATCACATTAAAAATGCATAACTATAAAAAATAAAATATTTTAAACTACATGTAATACACCTTACATGAATATAAAAAAAAAAAATGAAAATGAAAAGACAGCAAGTTAAACGATGCAATGGAAATTCTCTTTAAACATGCATCTATCTAAGTTAACACGAAAATAAATGGTGAAACGTCGACAGAAGTTGCAAGAAAGCGCCTTCCGTAGAAAATATACAAGCATCAGACGTTCAATTTTTTTCTTTCTTCTTCTTCAATTTAAATAAAACGAGGAAATAAAGAAAGAAAAAAAAAGGTAAAGAGAATTGCTGCTTACAGAAAGCTGCAATTTCTTAAAGCTGCTTTTATATACATACAGTAGAAGCCTCTTGAACACGTCTTATTTTCTTGAAGTTCGCGCCTCGTAGTATAGTAGTTGTCTTAAATGATGAAGTCAAGAGTAAGGAGAAGGAAAGAAAGAAAGATCCTTGCGTGCATAGCGAAATTTAAGCTTTGAAAGTGCCGTTTTGGAATAGGAATCGCTCACTCTACTACTTACTACTACTACACATTCGCGCGATATTTTACCTTGTAAAAAAAAAAGAACTTGATGAAAAGTCGGAACGGACTTGAAGCGAAAAAAAAGAGAAAAAAGTGTGAAAAAGAAGAGAAGCATGAAAAGAAAAGAAAAGAAAATAATTCCAGCTTTAAATTAATTGCTATAAGGAGTTTTCGGTAGCTAATGTAGAAATAGCATGGTGGTGCGAGCAGCTGGCGCGCGAAACTATACTATAGTGAGAATCCGCGTGCAAGCATCGATCGGCTTACCGTTAAAGCTGCATTATAACAGCAGCAGCAAGTATATATCTCATTCTCTCTCTCTCTTTCTCTATAATGGATTAGGCTTCAGGAAAATCCCCGAGGAAGAAGCATATAGCTTGCGGCTAGAAAGAGAAAGAGAGAAAAGCGAGAAAGGGGTGTACTTATACTACTATCATTTGTGCGCTTCCGCAAGTGAGCCACCTATTAATCGGACGTTTATCACCTCTTTCTCTCTTTCTCTCTCTCTTGTTCCGGATGTAAGCGAGTGTTTTTGCTGCGGTTTCTCGCGTGTAAGACATCAACTATTCACGTGTTGTTGTTCTGTGTTATATACAGACTCTCACAATGAGAATTTGAAGGAAGAGGAGAAGGAGGCAAATTAAAGACTTTACATCGCGTGTGTGTATGTGTGTATTTTGTGTGTTGTCGTTGAGATTTTAAGCGGTTTTAAGCTCTAATGGTGCGAAGTTAATTAGAGCGATATCGTCTGTATATACGTATATGAGGAGGTAAAGAGAGATGCGGACGAAACTTTCATTTTATATATAGGGAAAACAAAAGGATTGTTGTTTTGTTTGGATGATTGTCGAGAAAACTATTTTGTTTTGTTTAGTTTTGTTTTATAGAGGTGGGGAGGGGGTTAGAAGGTATGTGTATAGGGATTTATTCTATTTTTCTTTTTTTTTATTAAATTGGATGTAAGGAAATTGATAATGTTTTATTTTAATAGATTTTTTTTTTATTTTAACAAGAAGATATTGTATACTTTGTAATTTTAATTAGATGCATAAAAGAAAGAGAAAGAAATTATTGTTAGAGCATTTAATCTTAGAGTTATAGAAAAGAAAATTAATGTGATTATATCTAGAGATTGCGTGATTGTAAAATAAATAAAAAAAAAAAAATTAAGGATGGATAGTTAACGACGACACATTGTGTTTAAAAAAATATATATATATATATAATATAATATACTACAAATTATTATTGGTATATTAAGGTCATTAATAAGTACTTATAATTATAAGCCATTGTAAACTTCTTAATTGCGTGTGTGTATATATATAAGAATATACTTATATATAAGCCTATTATGATTTTATCATAACGTAACTCTTTAATTTGCTGTTTTCTAAATGTAATTAGAAAAGATACTTTTTTTTTATTTATTTTATTTCTTCTTCTATACATCTACTTTTTCAATTTTCTATTATTAAAATGGATGATTTTATTTTTATCACTATTAAAGAAAAAAAAAGCAACTTGCATTCATAAATAATTTCATTCGTTATAATACATACCAACACATTTACAATATATACAAGCATATCGTTAAAACTAATAATTTCACAAACAAAACGGATGCAAAAATTTTCAAAGAAAAACCGCAACTTCGTAAATACATATTTACTTTTAATAAAATAGACGTAACATGTATACCCGCAAAAGTATATAACACCATATACAAAGAGAAAAAGAAAAATCGCAAAGCAAATACAACCATAATAATAAAGAGAAGCCAATCCATAATTTGATCCATATCAAAAGCCATATTTCCCGTTTAAAACAACAATTACACATAATTTGTAAAACAGAAAATCGATATAATAATAATACGCATACATACATTTACATCTTATACAGCATATACATAAGTAGATAGATTCACTTTAGATTTTCAAACAGATAAAAAAAAAC
This sequence comes from Leptomastidea abnormis, assembly GCA_030522805.1. NCBI lineage: Eukaryota > Metazoa > Arthropoda > Insecta > Hymenoptera > Encyrtidae > Leptomastidea > Leptomastidea abnormis. Next base: position 25,605 of record JAPYZE010002817.1, on the reverse strand, counting down.
TTTTAACATTTTACCTTACCTAAATCCCCCTCCACTCATCCTATTCTCGTATTTTAATAATCATCTCCTAAACATTACCTTCATCTTCACAACAACAACTCTTCTCTTTATACAAACAATTTTACCCATAAGCTCTAAATCATTCTCTCTCTCTCTCTCTCTCTTTTATTTTCTCATACACATAATTTTCATTTCCAGCAAAAATAACGAAAAATCCCAATAGTAAAACGAGTAGAGAAAACGTTGAAAGGTCTTTTAATAGCAAACAAAAAACGATTTTAAAACATATACCTATTACTAACGAGAAAAAATAAAATAAAAGGAGCTCAATGTAATGAACGGTCCAATAAGACACTTTATCGATGCATAAATATATTATATCCTCTCATTTCTTCCTATACTACCACCCCTTAACAACATCAACAAAGTCGTAACGCACCCAAAGAGTATAGGTATATATATACCTCCTCTTTCTTTTTCTCTCTTTCTCACACACAAACACAAGCAGCAGCATCATCTCAATGCCCTGCAATTATTTTACTCGTTCTGTAAAGTCTTGCTTCGCCTATATAATACTTCGCTGAACTAACGGAAAACCTTTAACCCACCTCTACCTCCTACTCCTCATCTCATCTTAGTTTTGCTCACCAAAAAAAAATAAAAAATAAAGACCTGCGCAAAATCGACCAGTCCGACAAAAGATCATGAAGTAAAAAAAGAAGGGTAAGATGGGGGGGGGGGGGGGGAAGTAAAAAGGTAGTGCAAAAGCGGTAGGTATATATATATAAGCTACAAGATTTAAAAGAAAGAGAAAGAAAGAAAGACTAGAAAGCGCAGAGAGTTCGCTTATTTCTCGAAAGCCTTGGCTTTTGCTACTACTTACTACTATACTATCTCTTCTTGCGCTTGCTTATATGCGAGTTGCTTTTCTTTCTTTCTCTTTCTTTCTTGCTCCGCACGAGCAGCGATCGAAGCAAAAACGGTCAATTACCGCGTTGAGTTTATGCACGCGGCCTCCATAAACACGACGTTTTTCTTTCTTTCTCTCTTTCTCTCGCATGTATAAAGATCGAAGCCTGCCTAATGGAATCTGATGGGTGCAAGCATATACAGCTCTTAGCTTCGAACTTGAGCTTTCGCTAAAATTATGGGGAATCCCAATTTATATATTATACTATATAGTCATCACTACTACTGGCTACTATATACTTTTACGTGTGTGTATAGGTATACAACTCGTTTTTCCTTTCTGTGTGTTATAACGAATCGTTTTCGGTTTCGCGATCAAATTTTAATTGAACACAAACCCTACCTACCTACTTTTTAATCCTGTCTTCTTTTAAAGGCTTTTATTGATAATAAGCAAGTCAAGCAATTGCTGTACAAGAGAGATGTATATCTCGGTCTCGCTCGATTTCTTGGCTCTTGAAGTTAGTGTTCTTTCGCGGGTGGCTGTGTGTGTGTGTGTGTGTGTGTGTGTGTGTGTGTGTGTGTGTGTGTGTGTGTGTGTGTGTGTGTGTGTGTGTGTTTGTGTGTGTGTGTTTGTTCTTATATATAATTGAACAAATAAAAGATGTAAGATGATGACGATGATGTGTTAAATGACATTTGCTAAGTGTAGCCCTATATACGAGATCGTTATTTCTTTCTCTTCAACCTAATAATAAATTTTGCAATATTCGCGAATAAAAATTTTTTAAAAAGATAAATTGCCGGCAATCGTCATATTTAGTCGAGATTAAGAAGATAAAATTTTACAGTCTTGATCCACATAAAGTTTTTTTAAAGGGTATTAATATGGGTGTGTATTATGTATGTGAGGAAAGACTTTTCTTTTTTTTAAAAAGTTGTTTAATTCTTTATACTTGCTTATAATCTACGATAAATAACTAGGTATTTCTCACCAAGAAATACAACATTGCAAAATCAAAAAAAAAAAAAAAAAAAAAAAAAAAAAAAAAAAAAAAAAAAACAAAAAACAAAATGAAATATAAAGGGAATATAAAGGTATGTAAAAAAATAATCGAAATAAAAGAGAAAAGTAATCTTTGAAATTTTTTAAAATCGGTTATAACTCGGTAAAGATATACACATATAATATAAGCATTAAGACTAGCTATATGGATTTGCAGATAAGCATCGGGTAATTATATCGTTGGGATTCCAAAAAGCATCTCGTTCTTCTTCTCTCTCACACAAGAGAAAAAGAAAGACGATTAGCGAAACTAAAGATCAGCTTAACCTTTTCCTTCCTTTTTTTTTAAAAATGTTTTTTTTTTCATTCTCATAAACAACCCTGTATAACTCGTTTCCCTTGAACGATCGCGATCCTACTATACCATACCAATAAGTAAGCAAGCAAAGGCCCCCCTTTCATTAGACACACGAATCAAGAAAACGAATCGAAATCAATCTCGGGATTTATATAGGCGAGAGCCATGAACGCGAATCGGGTAAGCATGAGCGAACATATACAGCGAGAATACACTTTTCTCACAGAGCAGGAGAAGGTCGAAATCGGTATATAGGTATGTATATATATATACACATGGTTGAAAGCTTTCCCATTCGATCAGTCAGAGGTATGTAAGTCTCGGTATATATATAGAGGGTAAGGAGCCTAAATATATACGCATAGAAGCCTTATAATACTTTACGCTTTCTCGATTCATGTATATGTGTATGTGCGTTGCGCACTTACTTGACAAGCATCCAATATTGACGATCTTTCGTGTTTTACTTTGAGAGAGAAAGAGAAAGAGATTTATAAACGACTGTATATGTTTGAGACTTATAGTGAATTCATTGGTGTACAGTTTGTATGTGTGTGTGTGTATAAAAGGTGAAGAAATTATGAGACTTGCGAAGTAAAGAAAAAAAAAAAAAAAATTGGTGTATACGCCCGACACGTTCACCAAAAGGCTTTACTATGCTTCTGAATTTATTTATTACTAATGAACCTGCTGCTGCTGCTCTTTTTATACCTTTCGATTTTTTTTTTCGATTTATATGCGCGAATTATTTTCGAATTTATTTATTGGAAGATGTGGGGGGATGCGGAATTTTGTGTGTATATATATATATATATATATATATATATATATATATATATATATATATGTGTGTGTGCTATTGTGTGTAATAATTTTTTTTTTTGTTTGATACTGTAATGTATTCTTATGTAAAATTTTCTTTTTGATCTAAAGGAATATATATATTTCTTGATTATGTGATTGTTGGTAATATAAACAAACGACTACTGTGTCATTTGATATATTGTGAGATATTGGTCAGAAAATAAGGTATATGGATTATTACATAAATACAGTATCTAAATGTATACTTATATATTAGAGATTAATTCTGTCGCATAAATCAATCTATAAGCCATTTCCTGTAAATTATATACTCAATAGTAAAATTAATTTTTTTTTTTTTGCGGTATTTATTTGTGTATATTCCATAATCTTTTTTATTTTATTTTTTTCCCATTCAAAAGGATTTGCCAATAAAATATTGTATATAATATAACTGTATAGATTCGATTTCTATGATGAAATATGACGCTCTTCGTTTCTCTCTCTCTCTCTCTCTCTTTCTTTCAATATCTATCCATTGGAATTCATCGGTAAAATGTAAGAAAGTTTTTATCGATCAATCGATCTCAAGTCAATATCGATATACTTGAAAAGGCCGAATAAATAAAATTAAAAATAAAAAAAAAAATACAAACATATATATATATATATATATAAAATGATATTTATCGTTAGATATATAATCTTATAGACCGTATATGCTACATTATCAACATATATATAAGCTATATAAATGCATGAGAGCAGCTATCTATATATAAACGCTTGCTGGCGCAAAGTGACGTTGGTGGATTTCACTTTAAACTTTGGTATCCTGCCGAGCAAGCGCAGCACATCCTTCGTCGCCTAATGACCCACCAACGATTGTAAATTTCACTCGTGTGTGTATTTGCCCGTTTTCTTTAGAGCGCACCTCTCAGCACTGCTTGCTATATAATATAGACTCGCTTACTTATGCTCATGTTCAAGCATTGCTTGATGTTTGCTGCTCTTTACTTTTGAGGTGAAGGAGAAGAAGAGGAGGAGGAAAAAAAGGGTTAAAAATCATGGATATACCGATATTTCACTTTGACGTTCAACCCAGAGAAAGAGAGAAAGAGTAGAGCTTTAAATGCAATTCTTAAGTATACCCGGACGATAGGTAGATCATATTTCTCACAGATATATACATGTATATATGTATACATATATACAAGATCGAGCGTAATGTTCTTGTTTATCATTTTAAAGTGACCGAGATAAAGCTTGAGAGAGTAGTGCATGTGTTATATGGTTGCTCTGAAAATGTATGTCGAAAGTATAGAGAATAAAAAGAGAGAGAAAAAAAATAAAAGAATTTGTTGCTAAAGAGCTCTTGATTGTATTTTAATTGTCCTTATCTGTACCGACAATTTTTATTTTTATTTATTTTTATTTCTTGAGAGACTGGTTGCACTTTGGTTAAAACTTGCTCTCGGTGTTGTGTGTATGTGTGTATTTGCAGATTTAGTATATTTCGAGTGGAATAAAGTGCTCTATTGCAGTTTTTAGTTAAAGGAGAAGGGGGGGGGGAGGGGTATATTTATATTGCCTATTAATTCAGTATGTACCTCTTTTGCGACTTTAATATTTATCTTCCGATAGCAGCCAGCAGACTCACATTAATTAAAACCTAAAGTCGTATACAACCGATTTTTTTTCTTTTTTATAACTTTTTCAAACCTTAAGAAGAGTGTAAAATTACCGAATAAGAAAGAAAATAAATAAAAGAAAGGAAAATGTTTATGTTTATATGTGGGCTCTAATAATTACTGAAGGTCGAGTATATAATATTTGCAAAGTGTAAGAAATCTTCCTTGGCGTTGCTTTTACCTTTTTCAAGTTTCCTCAGCGTCATCTGAGCAGTATAGAGGAGCTATGGCCTGACTACTATAGTGAGTATAGTGATAGAGGACGACAAGAGAGAAAAGAGACAAAAAAGAAATTTGCGCGCTCGCGCTCTTGCAATTATACCGAGTTCCGGTCGTTTTTTCTGTTGACTCCAGTGGCGCGAATCGGGTGATTTTTTTCCTTCTTTTTTTATCATTTTGTTATTAAAGCTCCAGCTGGTATTGGCTTTGCAAAATTGCTCTTTTCTTTCTTTTTTTTTGTTTTACTGTTTTTTTTTCGTTGAGGTTTTTGGCTTTATTTTTTGTGGTGGATAGCAAGCGTTTTTATAATTTTTTCAGATGAACGATTATGTGATAGTGTATGATAATTTTGTTAAATAATAAAGAATAGATCGACTTACTTGTTGAAGGTACTTTTTATATAATATGATTTTCCAATACATAAGAATCATCATAGGTAATATCAAAAAGATACTCACCTGAAACAAAAAATGAAAAACAAGAAATTAATAAAAATAAAACTAATCCTTAGACAAATATACAAGAATTAAATTCCAAGTATTCACAAAATTTTATTATTTCTAATAAAAAGCCAATCGCATCCAATCAAGAGATCAAGACCACCGGCAGTTTCAAACGAATATCTTTCTCTTTATAAATATAATCCCCGTTTCACATTAATCCAAAAATGCCATATTTTTCCAGGTAAGTACTAAAACAAGAAATCCTTAAACAAAAATTCTCATTTTACAAGATCGTATATTAACCTTATCAAAGCACTAGTATATATAATATATCCACATATAGGTAAAAGTATAACATCCAATCGTTTAAAACTGTACCCAACAACTAACACAACTCTCTCATCTAATTTCGCGTTCATAAATAAAAAATAAAAAATAAAAACAGCAGCATCTCGTTAATATCTTACAAATTTTCTTAGCTTTCCCTTACAACTCAAAAACCGGTCTCTCTCTTTATCTATCTATCTCTATCTCTTTCTTTCTCTCTACAAGATACGCGATCGGTAAAGGCACATATGTGTGTGTGTGTGTGTTCCTGCAAAAGACACAGTATGTATACGTACGTGTATAGGATATAATACATGTACACACGTTTTCTATGATACCAAAAGTGCAACCGGACACCTTTTATATATAATATACTATTATATGGTTTTGAAGCTCCTCTTGGATAGTAAGTTGAGAACTATATATACATGAATTTCGCAAAGTGCGCAAGCAAAAACGTGAGGTAGAGGCCTTTTTTTTTTAAAAAAAAAAAGAAAGAGAGAGTCTAGTCTCTTATCGGACAACGAGAACCGGAAGAGATTTATATACCTACACTCTAAAAAGATAGATCTTTATTATTTTTTTTAAATTTCAAGTGCTTTTTATTCATCTTTATTTTCTATCTTTTAATTTCGAGGCTAATTTTGTATAATCGTAATTTTTACGATCGTATATATACACGCAGCGCAGCAACAGCAACAGCAGTACACAGTCGATAATGATGATGATGATGATGATCTCATTAAAAGACTCAACGAGAGCATCCGCATGTTCGAAATCATAAATCGAATAAAGATCAAAGAAAGCTTTATATCGCATACACATACATACATACATACATACACACATTATATATTATACCGGTATCCGACTCTAGTATAATCTAAGATTCAGACCTGTTATATAGTAACGCAAAGTCTGCGGATGTTCATTAGAAAATTAACGCGTCGGACATTAAAGTTAAGATTATGTATAGGTATACTGACTGATTGTGTGATATAAATCATTTGAATAAAGACAATTAGTATCATAGTGTCTGTGTATGTGTGTGTGTATTATTCTACGATATTTCATTGCGCAAAGGTTTTAAAACTAATTAAAGTCCAAGACGCAATATTGTTGCATTAGGAATAATACGAGATAAAAAATTTTTGCTGAGAAAACATTAATCATCGTGGGAGAAAAAAAAAAAGAAAAATAAGAAGAAAAGAGAAAAAGAGATATATGGTAATGTTGTATTTAAATTTTCCTTTTATTTGGAAGATTTTACAGTCAATTGACCTAAATTATCAATTTTCTACGAATAAACAATTTGGTCAAATCATATATATGATTCTTCGTATATAAACGACGAAAAATGATACGTACACTATATGGTCAGTGTAAATAAGCCCATAATATCTTCTACTTCATAAACAAATATAAAGAAAGCGAGAGTAAAAAGGGTGTTAAAAAAAGAAAAAGCTTAAAAAAGTTGCGCAACAGAAAGTCGACGCGTCGTCAATTTATATATAAATATGTATATAATGTTTGCTCTTCGAATTGAAACTACAATAAAGAAAATTGCTCATATATTTCTATATACCCACAGGAGTAGAAGATATTTGATACTCGTACTTAAAAATCGCAACAATCCACACGACGACAAATTACAGCTAATTTACGTGACGCTTGTGTAGAGATGCGATCATCTGACATCGCGAACTCGCTTGACCCAACAGCAGCAGTAGCATCAACAGTCGCCGGAAACGAATAAGATGAAATGTATATATAAAGGCGCCGCTGTAATCATCGTCGCCAAAGGCCATTTCGACGATTTAATTATTACGAGCTCTTTTTTAATGGTAAGGAGGAGGAGGAGACGAGAGATTGGAGCGAAAAATGCATAACACCGAGGTCTTTTACCCGCGAGTTTAAAAGAGAAGAAGAAGGAGGAGGAGGAAAAAAGAAGCTGGTTTTGCATCTGTCTAATGTAAATTGATGAGAATATGGAAGGGAAATGGAAGGGAAAGTACGAGAGAAGGGGAGAATTTTTATACTTTCGCGTTTAGTTGGAAAATGTAGATTGAGAGAAAGAGAGAGAGAGAGGAGAGATTGAATACCAAGAGGTAAATACTTTAAGTTTTATATGTATATGCATAAAGTATGTGTGTGTATGTGATGGATAAAGAGGTATAGTATACCTATAACTATACGATTCTTTATCGTGTGAAAAGATTTAATTAAGTTATAATGCGTGAGAAGTTTGATGATGAATATTCAACGATTTTTTTCTTTTCCTTTTGTTTTTTCTATTTAAGAAGAAAAAGCTTAAATTTTCTCGTCATAATTACGACTGCATAATTTATTATTACGAAATCTATTATAAACAAACGTAAAAATTGCTCAACCATATAATATATTTTTGATATCATTTAACAATGATATTTTTTTTTTTTAATAGAATATAGACAATTTATCGTGATCAGCTATATAATTGACGCATTAAAAAAAGAAATGTCCAAGCCGACAAAGAAAATTAATGAACATATATAAGTATAACTCATCAATATAGACGTACCAAGATCATTATAACGTTTTTCAAACTTTATATACACACATAGCACCCAATTTTCGAAAGTGAGAGAAAAGAGTATAGTAATAATCACGTAGCGCGAGAAGCAGCACACATAAAGTTCTTCATCAAAAATTTTTTTTTTTTTTTTTTGCTTCTACCTACCATTCGTTATATATCATAAAGCATCAAAGTGAATGAAAGCTTGGAAGAGTCAATAATGAAAGACAATCCGTCATGAGAGATATAGAGAAAAAGAACATAAGCATCACTATACTACTACTACTACTATACGCGTGCTTGATTACCAATAGCAGCCAATAAGACACGTCTTAAGAAAAGGCTATTTCAAAAGCTAAGCTATACGCTCTCGCGATATAGGAAGGTATATATAATAAAAAGAAGTCGTATACTATATAAAACATACATATATGTGTGTCTTGGTATAGAGTAGTTCAAGTGAAGAGAAAGAAATTTTCACCGTATAATATATAGATGCGTGAAAGGTCCTTCTCCATCACCCTTCTTTTTTTTTTTAATCTTTTATTTTTCATTTCTAAGAGGTTCTTAACTACCAACTATACTATACGACGATACGAGAAAAAATCGTTATAACGATCTTGGCTTAGATTTCTCGCGAGTTAGATCGCGGTCCATTGATGACTATATATACCAAACACCGCGAGTAATTAGAATAGAAAAAGAGAGAGAGAGAGAGAGAAAGAGAGACTCCCGCACATCTCGTTATAATATATATGTGTATTTCACTAATGTGCGTCTTCATATAGGTATATAGTCTGGATATAATAAGGAAATACGCATTTTTTTTTGCAAGAGCAAAAACATACTTTGATTTATAACGTCTATATATATATATACAGTCTCTATTCTATACTTATACGCGTATATTAACTCGCAACTATATTATACAGACATAACGTCTAATATATAACGGATTTTGAATTGCAAGCTTTATATGACTACACACGCATAGAGTCCATTAATTTTCGGTAGGTTATTAAAATCTAGGTTTCACACAGTTATAGGAAAAAAAAACAAAATAATAAGAAATCGGTATGTCGAAGAGAAATACACATTATAGCGCGTATATATGATTCTCATCGTTGATATCGTTTTACATATTTTCAATGCGCATTGCTATAACCAACACACGTGAAAAAGAGATTCGCGTTAATTTCGGATTATCTTAAATAAACTCGCAAGCCGTTTAAATTAAATCGACAGGTACATATACCTAACTCTCTTCTCGCTTTTTCCTTCCCTTTCTTTACAAATCCCAAGAAAATTTTTACCATTTGATTTTCAATTTTAATGAGCTCGCGTTACGTGGTAGTAGTTATAGTGCGTTTTTATTATCTTCATTTTTTTTTTAAATTTTGTATTTTTTTTCTCTATGCTAAACTTATAATAGCATTATATAGTAGACTATACAGGTATAAACGTATATGTATATGTATATATAGGCGAAAGTCGTGAATTCACAAAATGTTATTATAAGTAATTTAAATTTATTGCCATAGATAGGATCTATCTCTTGCACACCGTCTCAAATACTATAGCATGGACGATGAGCTTTCCCGCGTGAAGGAACGCGAGTAAGAGAAAAGACCTATAGGCTTCTGCTGCTGTAGTATAGCTATATAGTATACAAGAGAGTAAGTAAGTAAGTAGCTCTATAGCCAAAGATTTCGCAAGTTAATTTTAAAGGATAGGTATACTTTTACTATACTATTACAGATTTACCGAATGTCAGGTTGACATTTTGCGACCTGTCGAATTTTCTCTCTCTTTATACCATAGTAGCCTATCAATCGTAAAAAAAGAAATAAAAATTGCTCATTAAACAAATAAACTATCCTGAGACGAATATCTAATGTTTAAGTTAAATCAAAGCCACACACACACACACACACACAAATCTGCCATTAACGTAATCCTATATATACGTTCAAAAGTTCACTTATATACATACACGTAATACCAGAATAGGCTATCGCGATTGGGCATAATTTCTGACCAACTTTTACATTAGCTTTTGACATAGTAAAAAGCTTATTTTCTTTTTTTTTTTCAAAATTACAATCAAGATTAAAGATGCAACTTTGTTGACAGTTGGCACGTGAATTTCCGTTTAACTCTTGGTTAAATTATAATAATTATAATTGGTAAAATGGAATTTCGTTGTCGTCATCGTAATTTTATTGACGATTCTAATTATTGATTTAAATAAATGATCAAAGTAATCGATCAGTCTAATCTATCTTGTATTAATTAAAGAGACTTAAAGATTTACACGTATATACAGGTATATGTATACATATAGATGAGTTAGATCGATTTAATTAGACATGCGTATAATAGTATATAAGAGTAGAGCGCGCGAGAAAGTAAAAAAAAAAAAAAAAAACAAAAAAAAAAAAAAAAAAAAAAAAAAAAAAAAAAAAAAAAAAAAAAAAAAAAAAAAAAAAAAAAAAAAAAAAAAAACTACCCTCAACTTGAAATCAAAACTCTCAGCAATTAGAGCTCGTTAAAATGCAAGCGAATTAATATATATAGTATTAAACCTGTCTCTCTTCCTTTTAAAGATCGACTATCAAGAGATGCGAATCGAAGTCTTAATACATATATAACAGGAGATAGAAGTAAGTATGCTAGGAATGCAAGACTGCCTCGAGAAGATCTTTCGACTTGGAAAATTAAGTCCAGACTTTATAACGTATAGATATACGCGTATAAGATTTTTCTCCTTCCCATACATACATGCATACAGTACGTAGTGTTAAGTATTTATTTCTTTTTCGAAAAATATTTAAACTTTTGAAAATACGATAAAGAAGATGAGGCGTACGAGAGGAAGGGGGGGGGGGAAGAAGGAGGGCAAACGTGGATAATCGTCCAATTCACATTTTACGGTTACCCTCCCCGTTTTTTTTATTATTATATATTTCTTACCCAGCTTATACATCCCATATATATACCAAAAGCTATCGCAAAAAAGGGGGGCACAAAGCGAAGCGAAATGCAAAGCGTCATTACACGGCTACACACAGAGACACACACAAGAATAAAAAGAGAAAGAGAAAAGAGAGAGCTTGACCGATCTGTATACGACCTGTATTGGGGTTGAAATGAGATTTTGCTTCGTCCGGAATTTTTTTACGACCCCAAGCTGTTCTAAATTACCTTCTCTCTTTCTCTCTCATGGCCAAATAAGAAAGACAGAGAGAGAGAGAGAGAGAGAGAGAGAGAGAGAGAGAAAGACTTCCATGGTTAAATGTTAAAATAAAAAAATAAAAAGATTCAACGGCAGAGGCAACAGTACAGTTCTCTCACCGCCAAAAAAATACTTCAGACAAAGAGGAACGTTGACTGTACTTCTCAAACGAAAAAAATAAAAATAAGAATAAGAATAAGAAAAAGTGTATCTCTTTCTCTCTCTCTCTCTCTTTAACTTTGCACGCAATACTCGTGTATATGGCCAGTATTCTCTCTTTCTCTCTTTCTTTTAGTCTCTTGTAGAGTCGATTTTTAGCTCAACGACAATTATCGCAAAACCCCAAGCTGCTATTGCTGCTGCTGACGCTCGACAAAATAAAGGCCAACACGCGAAGGTCCAGTTATCGGATGCTGCTACAGTTGCAGTTTAAATTTATATTTAGTATTTCGAAGAGAGATCACCGTTTGTGTGTGTGTGTGTAAGAGAAAGAAAAATTATTTTTGATTTTTCTAGAGCACATTTTATTAGAACAATAGCGTGCGAGTATATTTGTAATATAAGAAACTTGTAGACCTTTTTACGTTTTGGTATCATGAAATGTTGAATTGATAATTGGTTAAGAAGTACTGGATCAATTAATATAGTCATACTTTTTTTTCATTGTAAAAATTATAATTTTAAAATTCTGTACTAAAAATATATAGTAACACCAAAAAAAAAAAAGACATTATTAGTGACATATTGTTATATAAGCTTATTAATATAGATGCACTCATGATCTCAAAAAAGGTTTAACAAAGTAAAACGACCAAATATTTATCATATAAAACAACAACTACAAGAACAACAACAAGCGCAGAAAGTTCATTTTTATCAAAAACAAATCCTCTCACAAAATGCATAACACGTTATATATAGAGAAAAGTAAAATCGTGCCTTTCTCATTCTCAAAGATATTCAACAGGGATTTTATTCTCCTCCTTTTTCTCCTCCCTTTCTAACGCGGCAAAACCGATTGTTCAAGCCACTCCTCCACCTCCTCTTTCTTATTCTTCCTTATCACATTAAACGAATCTATATATGCGTGATTGATCGCTGAGGAGAAGTCTATAATCGAATCTGCGTGTAAAATTTAAAACTGGTATATACATATACCTAAGAATGAGAAAGTTAGGCCACAAACAACTTGAGACTTGTGAATTTGATGATCGAATTTTATTTTTAGTTTAAAGTTAGACAAATAGTATATTTGCACTGTTAAAATGAATCTTTTATAAATTTTAGAAGGTCAATGTGATAACCGTTATGGACAGTTAGACGTTTATAATTTACTGACAGATCGGTAAAACTATTTTTTTTTTTAAATTATTTTCTCTTTTTCAAGTTCTCACTTCTATTATATACCTTTAAGCCTCTTTTCATCACACGCTATTTAGATGTTATTTAATGAAGTATAAACGTAAATCTTGATAATGTATAGTTGAAATACGAGACGATTAATTAGAACGAGAAACTGTAAAGACTTGATGAAAAATAAACAAATAAAAGAGAGAGAGAGAAAGAGGGAATTAAAAAGAAAAACAGAATAATTGAAGCACGTGAGAAATGAATTGATGCATTTTAAATATCATCATGCAATATTCTTGTGTTTTAATCTGTATGGTGGCGTATCGGAGTCCATAAGGTACCCAAAGCCATTAAAAGAAGAAGAAGAAGAAGAATATTCTTGTACTTGTATTTTTTTCATTCTCTATTCACACTGTTTTTAAATAATCACTTTTCCTACCAATAAAAAAAAATTATTCCAGACATACAATTTTAGTTTTAATTTAGCTATTCTCATCACACGTCAATTAAATTCTTACACGTACATCTAACCATTACCTTCCCCCTTAAAAAATAAAAATAAATAAATAAATGAATAAAAAATGATACAACTTTGGTAACAATCTTCCGGCATTAAATAAAACACCCAAAATGCACATCTCGTAGTCGTCGTGCAAACGAGTCGCGCATCATATATACGCGACGCAGGGAGTGACCGATTGGAATTATTAATTCAGCTGGCATATTTTGTAACGGACACATCTATATACGAGATGTATAACTTACGCGAGTATGTGTGTTTTGCATATACGTTAGCTATTGTAGGGCCGGAAAAACATGTTTTACCCACACGTATATAGTATATAGTAATAATCTATACGTATATATAACCGAACGCGATTGGCCTGACCGTCAATCTTACTTTTCGTTTTTGTTCGTACAAAATTTTTCCGGTTAATACGCTGCGATTCCTTCCGCTCTTTTATTTTTTTTATAAACCTATACCAGGATATTGCCGTTAATTATAAAATCATTGAATATTAGAAAATCAATTTTAATCAAAATAATACTTAATCATCATACTTTTTAAAACTTTTTATTTTTAAATTTTATTAAATTTAACATTCTTACGCGTAGTCAACCTTATAAAATTGCGCTACACAAGCGCATGTATATAAAACGAATAAAATGAAACACCATATGAAATGCAAACGGGTACCTGTATATAAGAATATCTCATTCGTATGCAACGTTGCTAACATATTTGGCGGCATTTTTTATCAGACACTTTGTTGTCATATAGGTACACTATACAATATATGAAAGTAAGGGTAGGTATATAAGTGATTTCATACGCAACTAACGTACTATATACTATCTTTTTTTATCGACTTGATTTCCGACAGCTTGATATGACAAGGCATGTACAGGTGTGCAAAAAAGAGAGAGGGAGAGAATAAAAGCTTGTTCAACTTCGTGTCGAACAATGTTGTTGAACTCGTATAGATATATATAATTACATGCTTCACACACACACACACACGCGGGAGATTCTTTTTTTTTTCAACGTGATTTTCTTGATTGTTAGAGAGAGAGAAGTTAAGCAATAAATAGTTGATGTAATATTTTTCACGTGTGGACACGTTGATTTACCAATTAAGTGAATTATCTTTTTATATCTATTAAATGAGATTTATTTCAACTTAAAACTCCTTTCAATATTTTTTACGTAGATTATGTTAACTATACGAAACCACGAAAATTTTTGATAAATTTTCAATTTGCAGAGTTATAAAATCCGTTATAAATCATTGGAAAATTTAAGACTGACATAAAATTAAAAGCGAGGATGGCTTTGAAACAATATTCACGAAAAAAAAATTAACTATTTGGCTCTCAAGAACCAGAGAAACATTATATATGAGAGACATTAAGAAGATCTAGTATGTACTCATTGTAAATCTTAAGAAACTCTCAACGTAATACATTGTATATATACAAACGAGAAAGTAAAGACTTTTTGATATTCCTATCTTTCTCTTATAGCAGGTCACGCAATTAACAACTATTCCAGCCAAAGACTTAGATAATAATATAACAAAATTTTGCAAGATTTCGCAAAGTAATAGAAATCTAACGCTGAAAGCTCAACTTTACATCAAAGCGAAAACAATGAAATAACCTGCTATAAAGTCAAAAAATGAAAAATTAAGGAAGATGCATGTGCATTTATATTATAAAACACGTATTATAAATTATCGATCTCTAGTTGTTGGTAAACTTCGGGTATATAATAATATAATAGTATTTTAAAGGAGATTTATGCGTTTTAAGAGACTATATAAGAATGAGAAAGAGAGAAGAATAAGTGAAGTTTAAAAAACGTCACGTATTTATGCTGTAACTGTTCTTTCAAATCCCAAAAGAGTCATAATGCCATTCATGCAACTCTGAAAACAAAAGAGGAATATGAACGATGGGTGTAACAACAAAGCTGTAAATACATTTTCTACCTTATTCATTTTTTATTTTTTTTATATTTTTAAAGCACCGTCTACTTCAAGACGCGCACAATATTCTAACTGTTTAAATCAGCCTGTTTCTTCTTCTTACTTAAAATATAATTGTACAGAACTATCGGTTTTAAACTCTCTATCCTCTTTTATTTTTTATTTTTAAACATTTGTTGTACTTAACGATTGTCGAGAATAATACGAGAGAAAGAACGTTAAATTTGTAAGTACGATTGGCTTTAATTTCTTTCTCTCTTGAAAAGCCAACTGTTTTTACGATCATAATCATCATCATCATCAGAATCAAGACGTGCTATTAAAATGTGCAAAATGTGTGTAAGTCACATACATACATACATACATATAGCAGCTGAGAATTTACATCCTTCACTTCAAACAAACTTTGATTTATTCACTTTTAAGCCAGTACATACATACATACATACATACGTATGATTTAAAATAAAGCAAAAAAAATAATCAAAATAAGAAATTTCAACTACTCGTCAAATTTGAATTTTGGCGCCATAGTTTCTGTAACAAGAAAACGCACTTCTCTTTGCACACACGTATATATTCGTAAAGGTCGTCAGCCTTAGCATCATCATGTATATATAAAAGTCAAGACCAAAGTAAGGGAGAAGGGGGAGGGAATAGGGAAGTAAAGAGTAAGTATTATAAGCCAAGATAACAGCGTTGCCAAATCTCGTCTCTTCGACCATCTGTGTCGTCCGGCAGACAAGTAAACGTCATCGAGAGTTCCTTCACCTCTTCTTGCCTAGTATATTTTTGGTAAACGTGTCTATTATAGTACTATGTGTATAATATGTCTCGATTTAAATTGAAAAAAAAAAAAATTAATAAAAATCAATGTCTTGATTGAACTTATACTTTTTATTTTCTTTTTGTTTGATATAAAGGGTCAAATGTGATGCAATTTACTTTTTGTATGGGATAAAGAAACATACGACTTATTAAAAAAATGAATTTGGGTCAAGTAAGATGCACAAGACAGGCATGAATTACTTTATATTTTATTTTCCTTATTTTTATATTGATCTTAACTAATGAAATATCGCTGTCACAAAATTTGACGTGTTAGTCCACTGACATGCATATTTTACAGATTATATTATACACTCACACTTCCTTAATGAATTTTCAATCGCGGTAATATGTACACTTACATACCGATATATTAATGCAAGTAAGCATGTATATTATACAAATGAGTGCACATCCATAGTTGCTTGCAATTTGAATAGCATATATTATAAAAAAGAAAGAAAGGAAGAAAAATATTGATACGCGCGTATGTAGACATGGCATTCATCGCAAGTCAAGCGGATTATTAACGGGTGTTTTACAGCTCTCTTATATTTTTTTTTTCTTCTCGTTTGTATATATGACATTCATTACAAGCAAACATCATACATAAAATACAAGTGACGCTGAGCCTAGATCTATCAATCAAATAAACATGCATACACAGCTCTTACATATATACGGATGTGTTGCAAGAAAACACAAAAAAAGCTGAAATAACAATACACACATTTTAAGAGTTTAATGATTTTTCATTTAACAAAGCAATAATACACCAGGATCAAAATATCATTTTGATAAGATTTGGGGGCCTAATGATTCGAAAAATTTTTTCTGATTGTAAAACTTTTTGGTTATTTACAATTCAATATACCAAATGGTATATATACATTTTTTTTTAAATAGCATATCTAGAAATCTTAAAATATTTAAATTGTAATAATAATCGCATACTGATCATCCAATCTGTAATGAAAAATAGAACAACGACAAACCCTCATGCTTTTTTTTTCCTTTTTCTCTCCCTCTGCTTTCTCCTAGATACATTTCTGTCACTCTTTGTTACATACCATACTTCTATTATACGTGTTAAAGACATACAATTTTTTTTTTTGCATTATTCTCTAAGTCAGTTCAACAGTCATGCGCATATTGCTAAGTCAATTCAGGATAATGAAAGACGTAGAGGAAGAAAAAGAAGAAAGCGTATACAGATATACCATACCCAACGCATTTCGCGTTTTACTTACGTTAATTGCAGGGGATACCTATACGCGATTATGTACAGTCTCTTTTTCTTTCTCTAATTAAGTCGATGATTTGCGATAATCGTTGTTGGGTTTACGATTGTTCTATACATTTGTAGGTATACATAAAATATACAAAAAAAGAACAGAGAGAAAAAGAGCTTGTAATATTCAAGTTATTCTTAATATGTACTGTTACTTCGATGATCGTCTTTGAAATTTTTCTCAAATGAGAAGAAAACAAAAGTACTATATATTATAACATTTACAAATATTCGCTCGTAAAATTCCGTAGTGCTGATAGAATAGCATCAAAGCTTGAGATGGTAACTGTGGCTATAGATTCTCGTGCATTTTATTATTTTAGATTGTTAAATTAAATTTGCAAAGGAGAAGGAAAAGAAAGAAGAAGAAGATGAGAATGCAAAAATGTGCATGTACAAAATATATATACGCGTGCAAGTGAGCATATACACACATACACGTACACAGAGGATGAATTTGATTATAATGTATCTCGTCGCATTATCTACGCGTAGCTAGTATATATATGGAGAACAGGAGAGTAAGGGAAATAAAGGTCTATCTCTGATATATTATATTACAGATCGTAATCGAGTGGTGTAGTTGAGGTGGTATAGGTTGAGCTTGGGATATATCTTTCTTCCTGAGAACGAAGAGAGAGAGATTTAATTGAAATTTTCGTTGATTAAAATAATAAGCTCTCCCTCTTCCTCATTTTTCTTACCACACCCCCTGCAAGCACGTGTACTTTTTTTTTTAAACATATACGTTACAAACTTATACGTTTTATTAAGTTGCTCGCGTGTGTATAGGAGATGCAAATTAAAATCACGTGGAGTATTGAACGATTGAGAAAAAAAAAGGAGGGGGGAGGGAGGGAGGAAGTTTTAAGAGCTAATCGTAAATGAAAATCTTGGTTAGATCATGTATAAGTTTTACTTGACTGTGTAATACACGTAGGATATTTTATATAGGATGAAAAATAATAAAAGAAGGAAATAAGAAAGAAAAAAAAATAAATGTGAGTCGTTAAATTAATTCGTAATTCCTTAAGAACAAAAAAAGATATATAAAAAAATGTATTAAATGTCAAGAGACTTTAAAGAAATATCTCATAATCGTCATACTTAAAGATATTTAAAGCAAAAAAAAAATTGAATAATGTGACTTTCTAGTGACAATCCAAGCATTCCCATCAATATCATCCGTCAAATAAGTAAGTAGTTACATAGTTTGTAAGAGGTCAATTAGATATCTAGCCCGACATAGCTAAGATTCGGTGTCGGTCATTGCACGAATTTTATCATCAGTTTAAGCCAATCACACTATAACAACTTTATTAGAACAACATTAGAAGAAAAAAAAAATTATTTCATAAATGTTTATTAGAGATATGACCGACTGCTTTAAAAAATATCTCCTCCAATTACATCGTTCTGTTTCCCTTTGATAAAAAAAAAAAAAAATATCGTGCTCTCCTTTATCACCATCCCTACACAGTCTACATTAGCGAGAGTCTTGAATAACAAATGACACCGCAATTCCTCCTCTTTCTCACAAGCTCAAAACGCAACCTCGTATATTTTCATTCTCCTTAGTCATACCTAATACTCCCCCCTACACTACAACAACACGCATCAATGCCATACATCCATACACAACTCACTCGATATATTACATGCATATAATAATATGACTACGTATTCGCACATTCTATAGATAATAAAATACATACACTCCATTCTCATATCGATCTTTTTTAAATCTTTCTTTTTTTTCTTACGTCTATAAGTTAAATCTTATTATAAATACGACTGAACTAGTTGTATCGTAAAAGAAAAAAAAGAAGAAGGGCAGTAGAGGAGTGTAATAATAATAATAAAAAAAAAATAAGAAGGGAGGGGAATAATACTTAAGAAACTGGTATGTTGCATCAAATCTTTTGCCGGTATATATAAACCTATTTTTGCTGCTACTCGCACAATAGACGCGAATATAGCAAGCATAGAGCACAATAGATTTTACCAGGCTGAGTGCGCGCTTAGACTACCTACTTGGTTTTCTTTCTCTCTCTTTTAGCGTGTCACCGGAAGCGGCTACACAATCGTTTTTTTTTCTCTTTCTCTCCTACACTCCCTCCTTCTTATTCTCATTTTATTCTTTCAATCTTAAATCTTTATACGTATATAGGTATACTCTAGAGCTCGATACTCTCTCGTGCTCTATTTTTGTTTTTTCTTCAATATTTAATTGCTCCAATTTGAAAAAAAAATTGAAATATCTTTGTAAATAGTTTGTCAGCCGGGTAATTAAGTTGAATAGTCCTGAATGCGTTTAGAAAAAATTAAATGATACCGCAAGAGAGACATGCAGGTTGCAAAGAACGATTAAAATATATATATACCTACAACAAAGCTCTCTTTTTTCCTATCTCTCGTTAAAAAGTGAGCGTACTTTTGCGTACAAGTGCACATAAATACACACGCAGTAAAGTAGAGACATACATGTATATACACGAACTTTTCATACCTATATAGGACGACTTTCGCCTCTGAAGCCTGGAGGAATTTCCGGGATGGGGAGTGAGGAAAGGTGTAAAAGGTGAGGCAGTAGGTGGTAGGATATAACATGTAGTGAACAGATTCGCGCGTACGTGTGTATATTATATGCCAGACCTATAACAGCCTCGCCCGGAAATTCCGCAGTATCACTCGTGCGTGAGTCTGTATGTATACATATATACATATACATATATTTCTCTATTTACACATGTACTCCGGTGACAAACGCGTTGCGCTTTAAACAAAAACGATCGGATTTTTTAAATAAAAGAAAATAAAAAATGAAAAACAAGTGTATGTATGTGTGTATGTATTTACGCACAAGGTAAGAGACGAGGGAAGTTGTGTATATTACAGCTAGAGTTGGTACCGTGCAATATTTGGAGGTTAGGTACGCGTGGTGAAAAAAAAAGGAAGAGGGTGGGAGAGTGTAAGAGGATCATCTGGTCGATTCTGCAATTTTTGACGAGAGAGAAAGTCACGTTATATATCTATGCTATGGTATATACATACCTACGCATTTATATATTAAGAGGTTAGAAATGCATGATTCATAAAAATAATATTTTTATGAACTTATAAGAAGGGGATGTATGTATGTATGTATGTACAATACAGATAGGGGATGCAATAAGATGCAACTGACCTGATTTTATTTTTCTGCTCTTCAGGACTGGTCCACATGGTGATTGATATTTATGTCGGATTGTTTATACAGATGATTTTATAAACACAAACTTTTGATCAAAACAAATTTAAACTGATTAATATAGATATATTAACAGATAATTTTGAAGAACTATAACCGAAAGAGTAACAAAACGAAAGAAAATCGTATAGTTACAGTTTACCAACGTATTATTTTTTTCTCTTTCTTTTTTTTTTATTTTTTAGTCTATACCTATAGGTATATTTCTTACGTAGCGTCAAAAAACTGACGTCGATATAAGTATATGCAGCCGCAGCAATCGGCGGGCGAGCGAGCGGTCAAGCCAAGCTGCGTTTCTATACGTTACACATATACACCACTTACACAAACTGCGTGCACCACCAGCCTCTGCTTCTTACACACACACACACACACACACACACCCGCAGCAAAGTAAAAGAAAGAGAGAGAAAGAAAGAAAGAAGAAGACGACCGGCTCGTAAAAATCAGAGAAGCGGCACGAGACAAACTTCAGACTGCACTTTTCGAATCTTTTATTTTTTTTTTATTTCTTCCTTCGTTGTTACACTTTTTTACTTATGCGCAGATATAAGTACACATACACTTGCGTATAAAAGTATATAAGTTTAATACTACTCTGCGGTGCGGTGATAATATGAATGTGCGGAGAACGGCCCAGCCAGGAGGGCTATAATGCGCGAGACACACCGGCTTTTTCCTCTCTTTCTTACTTCTATACTTTATAATATACTCTTGGGTGTTAGTTGCGTCGACCTGAGAGACAGAAAGACAGACAGACAGATATACACAGACACACGAGTTGCGTGTGGGCGAGAAAGAGAGAGAAAGAGAGAGACGAGGAGAGGAAAACAGGGCCGAAGGAGAGTGAACGTATTATAAGGACGTGTGTGCGGTTCTGCTGTGGCTTATAAGCTTGCTTAGGCCGGACCGGCTTACTCACTTCTTTCATATTATATATAGGTATAAGTAGGATGTCGGCAAAGCAGAGACTAAATTATATCTATATAGGTATGTATATATACTGCATGTATGTATGTATATATATTGCAAACTTCTCTTTCTCTATATTCGGGAAAATGTGCTATTTCAGGATATGTACATGCACACGACGTATATACCTACATAAATGCAGAGAGTAAAAGAGAGGAGGTCCACAGAGGGAAGGTGGATGACTCTCGTATTTTAAAACATCACGTATGTAACTATAGCTTTTTGCGGATATAAGGGGATGTGGGACGTACATACATATATGCGTAATATGCACGTGTATAGATATATGCAATACCTACTATAGAACGATTTCTGAGTCATTCAAAACTTGAATCTTATTAAACATTAAATAGATTTTAATGTTTATTTCATTTTTGTTCTCATCTATTAATAAAAGTAAGTTTCATAGTATGACATTTTAAATAGTGTCAAATTGTGAAAATATATTGTCAGTTTATAGGACACGATTTCTCAAAATTTTAGAGTCAAGATTATTATACAGAAATTGGGAGGCAAATAATTCTATTTTAAAAGTATTATTTCAAATCCACCCCCTTCCCCCCCCTTTTTTTACTAATGATTGAAATCTTATTTAAATAATTAGTTAAGATAAAAACTTTTTTAATTTTATCTAAAATGAAACTTTTTTGCCTTTGATTTTGAAATATAACTCTTTTGCTCCGAATTTGAATTGGCCTCCAATTTTGAGATCGAACTTTAAAACTCTGTAGAATGATCTTACCCCAAGCCAACGATATACATAAAGAATACTATTTTTTTTGTTGGTATTAGAAAATTGATGAATGATTTTGTTCCAGATAACTAAGGATATACATATTTCATAGTATAGTATTTTATAACTCAAGCATCACAAGAACGTTTGGTATGAGCTTTAATATTTTTTTTATCACCAAGATCGTAACTCGCATATAGAGAAGAAGTTTCTACGGAGGGAAGGAAAGCACAGACGCAGGTAAAAGTCACAAAGAACGCGTAAAAGACGTCCTACTGAACTAGTCAGTCGCAGTCAGTCAGTCAGTTAGTCAGAGAGCCCAACGTTTTACGGCCAATTAAGTGCATTCGTTGCTGCTGACTTATATACACAGACATATACATACAAACTTAGACACCGACTAAAGTTGATGTCAAGTGTAACCCACTACATGCTATATATATGCAAGTTGAGCAGCTCCTTGTATATATTTTCCATTTGAAAATAATATATACGACGCAGATGTATATATACTAACAAGTAGCAAGTAAGCCGCGTATGTATGTACATGTGCATGAATTAAGAATCGAGTGTTTAATACGTTCGCATATATATAGGCAGGAGCAGCAGCAGAATATCTCGAACACCCCGATTACCGTTATACAAAACTCCCGTGTGCTCTCGTAGATATAGATAGATAGATATATACATATATAGATATTTGAAAAAGAGCCAGGAGCAGCAGGAGCAGCCAGATGACACATTGTCGGTTTGCACGCGAATCTCTCTTCTCTTATATACATATATATACCTGTATATAGGTAGACCAACGGCGATAAAACGTGACGTGCTAGCCGATCAATATTTTATTGCCCGCGGGGGCCCCTTAGATGAGAGAAAAAGAGCGAGAGAGAGAGAGAGAGAGAGAGAATACAGCTACATATACAGAAGAAATGCCGATGCACACACACACACACACACATGCCTATACCGGCTGACCTTGAATTACAATTTAACGAGAAGAAATTCAAAAGCCTTATTCTCTCTCGTAGTATTCGCGCGCGACCCCTTTCTCTCCTCTATACAGTAACATACATATATATGTATATATACGATTGGCATTTTTGTTTGGTCTGAACAGCTGTTCATCTCCTCCTTCATACCCCCCTTCGCCACTTTTTACCTATAGTGAAAAAGTAAGACAGAAAAGAAGTCAGCGGGTGGCGTTTGTACTTTATAGAGTTTTACATATCTCTCTGTGTGATTGTCTATATAATGTCGATTTATTTAACTTGCAGAATTGTTTATTTTTTTTTTCTTCTTTGGATGTATGTACCTATTTTGTATAGTTTTCTAATGTAGCTTTTCTAGGTTGCTTATGTACGATTTTTCTATCTAAAATCTTTACACTCGCGGAAGTTATAAGGTTGGATGTAGATATATAAAATGCGTTTGAGGGAGTTTTGTATATATATGTATGAGAAGCAATATGTTTAGCGCAACTTCCTAGATTATATTTATGGACCGTTATGGGTAATCTTCATCGTGCCTGATTAATAGTTGATTTTTTTTTTTTTAGTTTATACCGCTATAAAAAAGAGAGAGAGAGAGAGAAAGAAAAAGATTATTTCAAGATATATTATTTTTTTCACATTAATCATATAGAATAATAAAAATGACGTGAAAATTTGTCGCGTGATTATATGTATTAATAGTACAAGGGCGTATTTTTTTATTATTATAATGTAGGCTGGGTCCATCAATAATTTTTTTATTCTGATCATTTTTCAATTTTTTTTTCTTTCGGTTGTTCAAATCGATTTTAAAATTAACGTCACGCCTTGATGTAAGCTCAATGACCTTTTTAACAAAGAATACACTATACTTGATTTAATATAATAGTTAAACTAAAAAAAATTTAGTTTAAATAACTATGCTGTTCCGTTATTTTATGTCGTGTAAAATTCACATTCATTAGATTACAAAAATAAAAACTTACCGATCAAGTTAACAGATCGTATAGATCTTAATCCCGCAAAATGATAGGAAACCTAATACAACCTGTTTTAACGAAAATTTTCTCGCCTTAGTTTCAAAAGTACCAGAAAATAAAAATAAAAAAAGACTATAGGGTATAGCTAACTCTTGATTGTCGCGTGGTTAACCACCGTTTTTGATTGACGTGAACACAAGAGGTATAGCGTTACGTTACATTGTCGCACACGTTTGTGTTGACTACCGATTTTTTCTTGTCACCTCGATGCCTTTCATTTTTAATGAATTTATCAAAGTGTTAGTATTGAGTTGAATATTTATAATACTGGTAAATTATTTTTTAATATAGTTTATTAATAATTGTATTAAAATTATGGATAGATTTAAAAAAAATGTAAAATTTATCGTTTTATCTTTCGACACCAATGATTAGAATTAAAGTGTATCAAAAATAATAATGAAAAATACAAAGTGAAAATCATACTATCAATTGAATAAAAATGTTCGGTGAGATCGATAATTTTGTGAAAGCTTTTAGGTAAAAAGAAATCCTTTCACGATCAAGAATTACAGTGTCTCTATCTGTTTCAACTCCAGTGAACTACAGTCAACAAAATGCAAGTGGATAAAGTCGATTTCTGTTCTTGACTTGAATTTAAATTTCCAGCGACAGATAAACGTATTTAGCAAAATAAAGTTTTTTCCTTTAAAATATAAATTTCAAGTATTGTTGCTAATAATAGATATGTTACTGTTATAAAATAACACATAATAACAACTTGAATGTTCGAGCATAATTCATAATAATGCATTCACAAAAAATTCAAGTAATAATTCATAAAAAAGCTCTTTTTCTCCTTAAATCATAAATAATTAAACTTGCATAATATTTAAAACAAGTGCACATTACAGCCCTGTTAAAAAAAAAAAAAATAAAAGAAAAAAAAATCGTGTGAGACATACTTGCGGATCACACGCGTCAGCAACGATCAGCGGTCAAAATCTAAATACGACACGTGTGCAACTTAAAATTTACAACTTTCGCGGCTAGCGCAACCAGACAACAAAAAAACACACTTTTCAACTTCCTCCCTGCTGTGGTCGTTTTATTTCCTTTTTTTTTTTACATGAAAATATATAATATCTATTCGATTTCTTGTGAAAAAAAAGAG
>JAPYZE010002816.1:0-14885 GCA_030522805.1 Leptomastidea abnormis | reverse complement strand
ATATATACACTCAACGCTAATCTCTTCATTCTCGCCGCGAATCGCCGACCGTTACCGACAATTTCATGCGCGTAATCGCGAAGCTCGCGCGTACTTATATATACGTTTACGCTCTTATATATACATACATACATACATACATATATACAGACTTGCGCTAATATAAGTTGGCTTGAGTACAACGACCGGGTATACATACTCGCGAGAGACGCGTATATATAAGTTCTACCGCTCTCTTATTTCTCTGGTTCTTATATAATTCGCTATATACCTACTGCTTCTGTTACTATACTTTCTGCGTGAGCAGATCTTATATGTATACTTAATGTATAAAGTAAGATTGAATAAAATTTGTATATGTAGTTTGTTTGGATTTGATCTGATATTTTTTTTTTTATTTTTATTTTGAAGATAGAGAAGATGGGATATGGTAATGGTTGTTACGAGAATTTTCTAATCAATTATTTTATTTGAAATTTTTTTTGCAATTTATTATTGTTTCAATAGAAAATATTATGATAATTATGATAAAAAAAAACGAATAAAATAAAACAAAAATAATTAAATTAGTCATACAAACTAAACACCAGTAAGTAATTCAATTTCCCCAGAAACAATCATAATATCATCAAACACTAAACAGTAAAAAAAAGATTCACATGAATTAAAAAAAAAAAAAAGAAAAAAAAGGACAAGGGAGAAAGAAGGTATAGTTAATAAAGGAAAAAGAAAGAAAGAAAGGAGAGACAAGAAAGAAACTGAAACATGCACACGCAAACCGGACGTCACGCGTCAGCTGTAAAGCCATGCGCGCTCCACCGACCGATCATCGAGTTGCAAGCGCGCATTTCACGATCAAGGTTTTATAAGACTCTCTTTCCTCTCGCACGTCTCTTGAACATTGCGTAATTGTTGGGACGATAATGACAGTTCTCTCTTCCTTTTTTTTCACTTTTTCTTTCTTAGATGACTATGTAACTCTTATATATGTGTATACAAAATTGCACCTTTGATTTCTTGTACTTTGAGTAAATTGAGATTTTAGGAAGTGAAATTTATTTACGAAATACGTTACGCTTATGTACATATAGATTATATATACTTATAGGTCATATGGTATCGGAAGTACGGATATTTGCTCAAGTGTACCAGTAACTATTATTTTTTACGGGATTTATAATAAGTAGGTGTCAAGAAACTTTAAATATAAGCACATAATATATAATTTTAATACTTCTATATAAAGAAATGTATAAATTATAATTTTCTTGAAAATTTGTGGTTATACATTCGTATGACTCATATATAATATGTGCAAGTATTAAAAAAAAAAATAATAATATGACGTCGATATTAATAAATATTATCAATTAAAAAGAACGTTTTGTTATTCAAAACTTTAAAAGAAAGTCGATGTTCAAATTTTATGCACAAGGTTTTCTCTCGCTCGTACATATACATCAAAAGTATAAGTATTAGCAGTGTATTAACCTTCTCTCTCTTTCATTTATAATCACATACATTCAAGAAAATGTATGTACCTGCATCCGTTCAATTATGATTAGTCATCATAAAAAAAAAAAAAAAATATCAACGATTCAAGCAGATTTGATAAATTCTTAATTCCTTCTTTCGCATTTAAGACATTTGAATCGTTCATATACCTATATATTATAGACATTCATGTTATTTGCAATTAAGCTTACGCACAAAATAAAGAAAATATCACTAAGAAATTACACTTCCTCAAAATACACTTACTATATTTAAAACTACATACACATATAAACTTTAATTTCCTCGATCATTGATCTTAGATAATCCAGGAAGTATATTAAATCCCACGTAAATAATTTTTTTTTTTTTTTATACATAACAGAAAGAAGTAAGAAAACCACTTTAGTGAGATTCAAGTGTGCAACAATTTTTACAAATAGCATGTGTATGTGTATGAACCTGCTACTGTGTTACTGCTTCTGCTTCCTCGTGTAAACATTCAACAAGTGCCGCAATACCCACATTTCGAGTTTACCACGGTTTTTTATTTTTTTTATTTATTTTCTTCTTTTTATTTCAGCTTTTACTTCCAACTCAATATATCGTTTCACATTTGGAAATACATTATATCGTTTATATTACAAAACAGAATTTACTGATATACCTATAAGTCAGTATTATCAATTCGATATATTCCTCAAAAGCTCAACGTAAAATCAAAATTCAAGCGCACACTTATACACTAATCCCTCTTTCCTTCATCCTTATTCTCTCTCTCTTTTTCTCTCACAATCTGTACACACATACACATACACACACACACACACATCTTGTAAATTCCATACGCGGTCGTCCTTTAAAAGACACATTACTGTATATATACGCAAACTCTTCTCTCTCTTCTCTCGCCTATACACTTGCAGCATGTATTTTTTTTCTTCTTTTTTTTTTTTTTTAAAAAGCCAGCATGACGGCGCCGGCCGAGATCCGGCACTTAATTGAAAATCGCGAAAGAGAGGGCGACGAGGCCGTAGTCGTATTATATATATATATATATATATATATATATATATATAGGCTCTCTCTCTATACTCTATCTCTCTTCTTTTCCTCTCTATCTCTCTTACTCTCTTACACTTATACTCGCGGTTGAAATTACGTTTCTCTCTCGCTCTTACTTGCTTACTTACTCACTTACTGGCTTCTGCCATGTATAATGTATTATATGTGGTAGTAGTAACTGAAAAGAGAGAGAGAGAGAGAGAGAGAGAGAGAGAAAGAAAAAAAGAGGCCCTGAAGCGTATTATACTATCGATGGTAAAAATGTGTGTATCTCGCGTATCTTATGATGATTACTTTTTTTTTTTTTCTTTACTTGATGTTCACAAAGACGAATCGACAATTACCGTATAAATATAGTTGAAAGGAAAAATTATGGTCAAGGTATATATTATGGGTGAGGTCCGGGTTTACAGTTTCAGTATTTGGAATAGGTGAGAGAAAGAGTGTCTCAGATGATTTTGAGATTTTAGGTGTAATGAGATTATTGAGATCACGTTGGATATGATATGTGGAGGATGAAAGATGAAATAAAAAAGTTAATTGTGACAAGTAAGCAGTCGAGTAAGCAGTAATTGTTATTTTTAACAGTATACCTGTAATAATCAAGGAAAGTGTTGAATATTTTTTTTTTTTTTTTTTTTTTTTTATTATCGATAATAGCCGTAACGGGGGTCTGAATTAAATTCAAGCTTCCTTTCACTTTGTACCAATTCTCATGGTAATTTATTTTAATCAATATTATATTATTAAAATTTTTTATTAAATCATCAAATCATTGAATTACTAATAAAATTTATATATATCCTTCAAAAATTAGCAAAATTAAAAATCATCAATCTACCAATAAATTTACATTAATCTAAATTACATAAAAAAAAAATAATCTTCCGGGTTTTTAATAATCATACCCCTCTTTCTTACTTAAATTAATACTTTTTTCTTCCAACATCTCAAATACATACCTATATATTTTTTGGCTATAACCCATTAACTACAAATAACATATATTTTGTACAAATTCTTAATTAAAATTGCCCAATTCATCGTAAATCACAATAATTTCACATAATGAAAATAACTAAAAAAAAAAAAGAATTATGAACGATCGTGCTAATGTAGCAACAACATTGCCTTCAAGCAATATTATATACGTTCCTTTCTCTAATACTTGATGATCAGGGTGAGTTCAGGGCCAAAGCTCTATCTTATATACCTACTCCTTTCTAAGTTTATAAACCAACAAGATGAGATTTTTATTTTTGCTTTTAAACAAAACTACTTTATACCCAATAATCACTTAAACTTTCAACAATTTCACAAATAATAATAAAAAAGAATAAATTCATTCTCATGATACACAATCAAAAATTAAGACATCCAAGTCACACACACACATGTATATATTCAACCTTCACACAATATTGCAATTCGCGTAAAAAAAAAAAAAAAAAATACGCATCAACAAAGTTTCGCGCAATCCGGGAAACGTGTCAAGGTCGTATGTATGTATACGCATCAAGAAAGAAAAGAGGAGAGAAGAAAGAGTTTATTAAGCGAAAGAATCATGATTATGACGAATCTGTCGTCGATATACTTTATAATACACATTTAGGTATAATATACTTATATTGTTCGAATTGTTTACTAAACACGTTGATGACGATGTAAAGTAAACTCAATTCTGTTTTAAGTCTTACGCACAATTGACGAATTATTAATTTTCGTCTTTGGGTTGATGAAAAATTAAGGAATAGGATGTATATTATACGTTCGGAAGTTTTATTGGAAAATATGTGAACAATGAATTTGATGCCGACTAAAAGCGCAATAAATATACGCGAATATATATTGCTTCTTCTTTTTTTTTTTACAGTGGCAGGAAGTCGTTCGAAATTACGGTGATGGGTACATATATACACATACACGAATAAAACTTGATGCGCGTCCGTAACGCTTGTTAATTACAAATCTGCACGTGATATGTATTCTTTCGATTCTTTTTTTTTCAATTATGAGTTAAGTTGCTTAATATTGTCTATGTTTTAATTCTGTTTTTTTCAAATCCGTTATGATCTTTAGTCTACAAAATATAATAAAAAAAATTTTTTTCCAATAGATTTTCGTTATTATTACTAATACAAGTATCTAAAAATAAAACCGATTTTTTTTCCCACGTAAACATGAAACCGGTACCATAAATCCCTATTTTCTCCTAGAATTCTAAAATCATCAATTTCTACCCACCAAAAAAAAACTACAATTTTCCATGTATTTACTTTCTATATAACCATATAGAGCAAAAACAAAAAAAAACATATATATATATATATATATATATATTTTATTTGCACAGAATACGTAGAAAATTTAAAAAGATTCGCATCTTCACTTTTCTCCTCTAATATTACGAAACCTTTTTACCAAGAAAAACACCACCTAACTATATATAACCACCATCAGTAACATCAGCAAACAAACAAACAAAAAAATTCGAAAAAATACTTTAATCCTCTTGTTACCAACGTAAATCCCTTCTATACGCAACCAAAAACCAACAACCTTATCCCATCCCTTTGTACCTGACACTTACCATTTCTACATTAGTCCTAAATCCCCCAAAAATAATCCTTCTAAACGGATAACAATCAAATACAAGAACCTGCAAAAATTTTTTCTCAAAACAAAAATCTTCATCAGCTAAACAGAACCACTATAGAGCTTGCACATTCACCAGTTTATATAGTCTTAAAAGCTTACAACTTCCATTAACCTAACCAGTATAGGTATCCTACCTATACATATATAAATACAGTAGATAGTCTGGTACCAATGTACACCAACATACATTTCTCTCTTTCTCTCTCTCTCTCTCTCTCTCTCTCTCTCTCTCTCTCTTTCATACATATAGTAGTACCTATATATCTATCTATAAAGACCGGCCATACTGGATCTACTGGTTACCGTCGTTCACCAGCTTCTTTTTATTTTCTTTTTTTCTTTTTTTTTACGTTCTCTCTATACCAGTATAGAGTAGCAACAGAGCAATCTTAACTATAAGTGAACGACTGAGAAAGAGAGAGAGAGAGAGAGAGAGAGAGAGAGAGAGACCACTCGTGTTGTGTCAACCCTATTTTATATCTATATATCTATATAATATACATGTCTGGTTATGTGTACACTAACTATATATGAGTATGTATGTATGTACGTGAGGCAAAGTCGGGCTTATAAATAGGCAGCTTTGCAACACACCAGTTGTATATACTATACACGTAAGTAAGAAAGAGATATAGAATAGAGAGAAAGACTTGCCCCGATTCCGCGATGTGTCGTCGTCGTTGTGGTCTTTGGTCTCTCGTGTCTACTACTGTACGCGACTTTTTACCCACACCTTCTTTTTCTTTTTATTTTTCTTCTTCTTCTTCTCATCGTCTGGTCATGTTGTTGTTATTGTTGTTGTTGTATATAGGGAGAGCTTGCAGTACATACGTGCGCATCATCATCAACATCATCATTGCCGTATTGGTTTTAAACATAAGCGATTTATTACTTTTGCATCTTCTAGTTCTTTATTTTATACTGGTATAAGTATTATTATATACTTATAGCGTAAAGTGTGACGATTTTCAATAAGCACATTTATTTTTTGTATATGATTGTTATAAGAGCGATATATATATGCTTAATATATAACAATAATTACAAATCTTAAACTTCAAAATTATAAAAATCATATCGTTTTAACAAATAAATGACAAATGCCATACCTTAAGTAAACCATATTTATATAACCTAAAAAAAAAAATTTTTTTTTCATTTTCTTATCTAGAAGCAAAAGCAAACTTGAACTCAAAATCAACTTTTCATGTATATTTGATTATTATCTATATATAAGCCTAGAGCAATACCTTATTTCCCTATTCTTATTTCTATCATTAAGCATCCACACAAGCTTATTATGGGATCTTTTCCCCCTTAAGAGCAATTAACGTGTCCTATGCCAATTCTGTTCCTTCCGCGAGTTAATTTCAAGGCCGAGAGAGAAGAGAAGAGAGAAACAACAACACACAGTAGTAGTAGTAGTAATATAGTAACAGCAGGAAACCTTATCGTGTTATCAAGAGTCGCTCGTTTCGCCTTCGTCTCTCGTTATCGTTTGTATGTGTGTATGTGTATGTGTAAAGCGTCTTCCGTTTTCTCTCTATATGTATGTGTATTTACATGTATGTACAAAGTTGGTGTATGTATATGTATATATGTATAGGAAAGCTTGTGGTTTACATGGTGCTTTAATTACAGACGTAGCATTGGTAGCTTGGTATATACAAGATAGCGCTGATTATGCTTGGGGATATTTGGTTGGTTCTTTTTTTTTTGAGGGAGAGAAGAGGAGATGGGTGAGGGATCGATAGTGATCGCGAATAGTTTGAGGGATTATATTATTAGTGAGATGCAGTGGGTTTACTGATTAGAGTTGTTTTGATTATTTAGATGATGATGATGATGATGATAGTTTTTTTATTTTTATTTTTGGATTAATTGGAGTTAGACTTGGTAAGAGAGAGGTAAATATAGTGGTAATGAATGCTAATATATTTGTGAAGTGAAATATATTTAATTTTTTTTTTAATATTGGAAATTTGTTGATGTGAGATTGAGAATAAACCGTAATGTAGTTAATAAAGTTTATGAGACTAGTTTATTAATTTTTATTAATTGAAGTTTTTGAAATTAAATTAAAAAAAAGAAGGTTAAATGAGATGAAAAAGTGCCGTTAATTGTGATCGCAGTATATGTGTGTTCTTTATTTAATTTTTTTTTTTTAAGATTCAGCAAGATTGAAGAGAACCTAAAATGAAACTTTATTTTTTTTTTTATCATTTCCGGTTTTAATTTTAACGGTACGCTTGTTATACACATGAAAGAAAGAAATAAAGAAAGAAGTGTCTGAGATTCTTAATTTTCTTCACTGGTGATTTATGTCTATTAGAGCGAAAGAAGTAAGATTTGAAATAAATTATATGGGTGAAGAAGAAAAAAAAAAAAGAAAGAGAAAGATTTCTAAATTTAATTGTACATTAAATTGAATGATATTTTAATATTTTTACGCAAATGAATTTGGTACATGAGAATAAAAGATGTAATTATTAAATTTTTTAGGAGGTCAAAACGAAATAGGAATTGTAAAAATAATTAGAATCATTTATTTTTTTATTGATTTGAAAACAATCGATTGATTTTCACGATTAAAAAATATTAAATTATTTATTTTATAAAATAAATAAATAAACAAATAATAATAATAAATCTAAAAAGTGTTGACTAATATTTCTCTGAACCCATTTTCCGGACAAGCGATATTTTTTTCTTATGCGATTATTTTTTTTTCCTTTGCTAAAACATCTCACATTCACGCACTTTGGCCCTCTTATCAGCACAAATCCGGGATTACGATTCTCGACAAGGTATAAGCCGAAGGAAAAACGGAGATTTGTATAAGAGAAATGGAAGAAGGTATACACAAAAGAATCGTAAAAGAAAATCACCTTGATTTTGTTTACATACTACTAAACTCTTTTTTACATTTTATTTATACAATTTTTTTTCTTCAATTATTATTTATATTTTATGGAATCTTTGATGTACTATTTTTTTTATAAATAATTAAAAATAAAAATTGTTGTTTATAATAAATTCTTTAAAATAAAAAATTTAATAAAGTACAAACTATAAATCATTTGTCTAAAGATAAAAAAGAACAATTTTAAATACCACCCATAACAATAAACAACATAACGTCGTTAATTTTTCTTTTTTTTTTTTGCTTGTTCATACTTGTGTGTATTGATCAAGAGAAGTTTCGCAAGTCTTTTACCTTTTCGCGCAATTTTACGGAATTTCGTTTGCAATTTTCTTGCTCTCTTTAAACAATCATAAAAAAAAAAAACAAACTATCGTTAAAACTTAACGGATTTGACGGATCGAAGAAAAATTTCGATATTATACCTACATATTTTCCATTAAATCTTGAAAATTATTGATTTTTCCTTGAAAAATCTGCATAAAGAGTAAAAGCAAATATTCAATACCGAATCGCATAGAATTTATTTGTCGGTCGTTTTCTTAAATTCCTTATACCCACACACATACATACATACATACATATATATATTTGCGTAATCCATCTGCTCTCGTTATAAAGTTTACCTTTCCCCATATCTAAAAATATATGTATGTACGTATGTAAGAAACGACAGAAACATTAACAACTCTGGTATGCGGTTATTACGATTGATGTTTATAATTTTCAATTGAAAACTTTGTGAGATTTCACGGAAACATTAAAATGATTTTAAAGAGTATAATAAAGTGAGAAAGAAAGCTTATAATATACATGTGTTGTATTATAGATTTCTACATACATTTTGAAAAACTAAAATTAGAAAGAGGAACATAACCCACATCCTTAGATAAATAAAAGAGAGGAACATTGAAAAAAAAAAAAAAAACGAGTTTTAGTTCACACGTTACAATTTTATAATACTCAAAAGATAACTGTGTCTACCTTTAACACAAATATACAGACAACGAAGACCTTTCTTCTGTCCTTATTTTTCTTTATTTTTTTTTCTTCTTCTTTTATTTTTTTTTTTTTTTAACTTAAGTGAATCGGTACGTGGGTAAAGTGCATGCACAGTTAGTGTATAGTCAGAGAAAAAAAAAAGATGGTTATTATGTACTAATGAAATACAGTGGATTTGTGATTAATTCACTAATTATATATAGTGATGGAGAAAGAAAGAAAAAAAAAAGATGGGAAGTATAAAAAGTGTGAGAATTAAAAAAATAAGAAAATTGGTCATGGATATGTTTTTTTTTTTTTGGGAGACATATATTTATGTTTTGAAGTTGGCGATAATCGTATATCGATACAGTAAAATGCACTTGCTCAGGATTAACGGTAATTTTAAGTGCAACTAATAATAAATCATTATTTACATTTTATAATATGTTAGAATAAATATACATATACACAAGGAAAAGGTAGTTTTCCTAAAGCAAAATAAATGTGATTTAAGTATTAAGTTAAAATCGTTTGGTTTGTAAATTTAAAGAGAGACACAGAGAAACTTAGATAAGTAGAAATTATAAAAGGTTTCGATAGGTAAAAATATGTTAATATCGTACTATTTTTAATTTTTTGAGAGATAATTTTAAACCTGTTTGATATATTTTTATAACTTGGTATAATAATGACTAAGCAAATTTTGTTGAGTTTTTTCTTAATAAGGAAAAACTGTTTGTTTTCAAATTGAAATCAAGTTCATGATTTGTATAAGCAAAACTTATAATTTTAAGTTATTTTTTTTTTATTCTTGACTGATTTTGATTATTACGATTTGATTTTTTTTTTTCATGGAAATGCTTGATTCACATTTTTAAAGTGATTAACATTTATTATAATATAGTTAATAAATATAGTTATATATAATTAACATTTTAAAACGAAACTTTTCTTAATTATTGATTTCAATAACACTAAATTAAAGAAAATGATATAATTCACAATTAGAAATATAATAAATAAATAAAGCAAAATGAGTAATTAAATTCCTTTCGTTCGACTACACACACACAAACATACCTACATCCGGAAACAATAAGAAAAATTTTCCTTCACAAAATTCGTCTGCATCACGCAATGTTTATCAATCTCAATTTATCCGCATATCAACATCCAATAACAATAAACCCACACTATATAAAACCTATCAATAAAATCGCACACAAAAAACTTAATCAACCATTAAAAAAAATTAAAAAATCTCCTTTCCAAAAAATCAAATGAAAATATCATTAATCTAATTAATCAAAAAAAAATCAACTTACCCTCAATAATCAGTAAATTCCTTTTAACCCAAATTTTCGTTGTCGTTATCGTTCAAAATCTTCACTCTTCAATCCAAAAAAAATAAATCAGCCTTCGTCAATATATATTCACAACAACAAAAAAACAACAATAATTAAAGACACATAGATAGACAAATATACAATAATATTAATCACCACTAACAACACTAGTCACACGTGTATATATCTATATAATTGGCTTTCTTCAAAATTACAAAATACACAATTTATAACTTCTGTCACAATTAAATTTTCACCATTACAATAAATTCGTTCTCACTTTACAAAGCTCCCCAAACACACGAGCAAATTTTCTTCTTCTTCAATATATATCAATATACCAAATAAAAGTAGGAGTGGGAATTTTGAAAAACGCGGGTAAGTTTGAAAATCCGCTATTTCCTTCCTTCCTTCTCTTATCTCTCACGTACTTCCACAAGTTGATAATACGTACAGCAAAAAAAGGAGAAAGAAGGGATAAATGAGTTAGTTGGGTTTGTCTGATTTATCAGTACCCAAATATATATATAAATATACCCAAGGGTCCACTTTCACCTTCCTCCTATTTTATAATCTTTGCAATATTTCTGCTAAATCTTCTTCTTTTTCTTCTTTTAACTTCCCACTACTATATTATGCATATAGATACATCTATATCACCAATCGTTGGAAGAAGAAGAAGAAGAAAACTAATATCTGTCGTAAGTTGCACGTGCGCTCGTTTATATTTCGTTTCGCTATATACTCGTGTCTTATCGTTTCAGCATCATATGTATGTATGTATGTATGTATGTATGTATATTTAATCCTAAGCAGACCAGTAATAGTATATGTATATAAAAGCTTACTTATATAGCTACTATTTATTCTTCTCTCTTGATTATTTACGGTGAAAAAAAATGTTATATGTTGCCTATAGGTATATAAAAAGCCCGAGGCCTATTAGAGGCCGTTTGAGCTTATTCGTATACTGTATAATTCGATATTTTTTTTTTATTATAAAAAATTCGCAAAATACACGTATAATACACACAACAGCTGATATTTTAAATGTTTAAATTTTCACTTCACTATATCTATTTTTTTTTATATTTTTCGTTTTTTTTTTCTTTAAATGCCACCTAACATTAACATAAACTCATAATTTTTTTTTTTTTTATAAATTCTCACATTTATTGCACTTTGTATACCAAATACACATTCACTATTTTATCTTGAGTTTTTATAACACAGCTGTTTTCTATTATTACAGATCGTATTAAAAAAGACAAATTAAAATTTTTTTTTTCAAAATTCAATCAATCTCAATCCAAAAACTGTTTTTTATTATTTTTTTCATACAAAAAACGTAATTGTGCCAAAAGAAAAAAAGTAATTAAAAAATTGTCAAAAACAAAAAACAAGCAACAAATAAGTCTAACCAAGTATGTATATAAAGCAACAAGCGCGCGCGCGAGCGCTCAAGCATCGCGGGCGTCGAGTGGCCGACTACTACTGGCTGCTTCGCTCGGATATATAAACTCTCGGAGTCTTGATTCCTCCGGCTGCTGACTCTCTGCTGTATATATAGCTGTATATAGCTACTATCCCGACTCCGCTTTCTGCCATCACCCAGCAGCAGCGCCGTATATATGCGCGCCGCTGCTACCGCGGCTCTCTCTCTCTCTCTTCTCTCTCTTTCCCTTCTCTTCTTCTCTTTCTCTCTCTCTCTCTCTGTGCCTTCTATACTCTCGCGTACATACAGTTCTATATAATATACTTGCGCTCTTTCTCTTTCTTTCTCTTTGCTGCTGTTGCTGTTGCCTCTTTTTCACCTCCCAAGAAACAGCACGGTGTGTGTGTGTGTGTGTGTGTATGCAGCTTGTAAATTATACATCTCTCTCTTTTTCTTAAAGCTTCTTTTCTTTCTCTCTCTCTCTCTTTCTTTCTATCTTGCTTAAAAGTAGTAAGAGCTGTGCAGTGATGGTATATATATATATATATATATATATATATATATATAAAGTTTCGCGAAGGAAGAAACGAAGGAATACGATGGAGAAAGAAGGCAGGAGAGTTAATAAGGAATAGTGGGATGGATATAGAGAGAGATAGAGAGAGAGAGAGAAAGAGAGAGGATGAGGGAGGAGGGAAAAGTGAAAGACTGTACTACAGCTATATAGGAGGTGAGAGAGATGAAGGAAGGTTAAGGGAAAGAGAAGGTGGTGGAAAAGAAGGAAGGAGAAGCAGGAGAAAAGAAAAACCATGAAGAAACAGCGAGAAGCAAGAAGAGTTTGTGTATGATTTGTAAAAGCTACTGGTATATAGGTAGTAAGCCTATATAGGAAGGAAAACGTAATGCGTAATGAGGAAGGATGTTGCGGGAGAGCAAGAGAAAATTGAATGTTTTTATGTGTTGCTAAAAATAGAATCCAGCAAAGGTGAGCTATACTGTGTATCCACTGAGTTCTGTGGATTAACTAGTTTTTACCTTTTATTTTTATTTTTCTTTTTTTTTGGGTGTGGGTAGAGATTGTGAGAAGAAAATTTTGGGATAAGATTTTTTTTTTGATAAGAATAAGTTGATGTTATGATAATGGGTTATTTAATATTTTAAGAAAAAGATACGATATTGAACAATTTGTTAAAAATAAGTGAAATAAAATGAAAAGCACATGAGAAATGTAAAAGAAAACTATGGGCAATATGTTTATAAAAGCTCGGAAAAATAAATAAATCGTAAAAGCTTTTTGATTAAATAATTTAAAACTTAAAATAAAAGCATTTAATCAATCTGATTTATTATATGTATAAAGTATTTCAGTAAAGTGTAAAATAAATTATGTAAAAACTGCAAATATATATTTACTTAAATAAAAAAGAAAAAAAAATTTTTAAGAAAATAAGAGGGAAAAGAGAAACAGAGATGAAGTGTTAAAATAACATACAATTAACGAAAAGCCGGAAAAAATATGTCACGAAATTTGAAAAAGAAAGAAAAAAAAAGAAAATAAATAAAAGAAACCGCAAAGAAAGAGAAAAATTGAGATTAACGAAAAGAAAAAAGAAGAAGAGAA
The DNA here is from genome assembly GCA_030522805.1 of Leptomastidea abnormis. Lineage (NCBI taxonomy): Eukaryota > Metazoa > Arthropoda > Insecta > Hymenoptera > Encyrtidae > Leptomastidea > Leptomastidea abnormis. The sequence continues at coordinate 1,359 of JAPYZE010002816.1, read as the reverse complement.
AACGCGATAATGAAGAAGGTAACAGAAACAGGTGGTGTACGTGAGAGAAAGAGAGTGAATGAGTTGATGATGATGATGATGATGATGATGATGATGATGAAAAGACAGGTAGGTCAAATAATGTGAAATGTAAATACATTAAAGAGATACGAGGTAAAAGATGGATAACAGGGTATATGGTATTGTGAATAAATAAAAGGTAAAAAGAAGAGGGACAATAATAACGATAAGATAATTGTTTGGAAAACAAAGATGATAAATGTTAATTAAGAGTAAAAGAGATGCGAAATGGTAAAGTGTAGGGTCGAATGATGTATCCTTTTATTTGAGAAAATATCTATATTTGTTAATTAAAAAAAAAAATTATCTTTTTTTTTAAAACAAACAAACAAACAAAATATATCGTTTGATAATAATTAAAAAAATTTTAAAAAATAAAATTCATTTAGCAAGTCAAAACGATTACAAATTTAATCAATATGATTAATCCTAATCCTTCATTTTTTTTTTTTTTTAATCTCATTTCAACTTTCGATCATCGAATAACCGATGAAAGGAAATTTGATATAATTCAATTTAATATTAAAGGGCAAACACACATACACACACACACACACACACACACACACACACACACACACACACACACATAACACCCATGAAATTGACAAATGTTTGTCATATACGTAATAATCTCAATAAAATTGAATTATGCTAATAATTAAGGCGATTGTTGTATATACCAAGTTGCCCTTTTATTCAGACTATATAATACACACATATACACATACATCAGCTTACACTCGGCACACACCCTAATTTTTCCTCCCTTTTATATACACATAGATAAATACACAAATTTTAATACAATATATCGTATTTGCCTTTCAATATCAACGAAAAGTTATTTATATTCATAACGATATATCCCTGAGATTACTTGTTTCATATACATACATACATAAACTTCAACAAGCTTCTGAGCTGTACAATTCTATCTATATATTTTATGCAAAAAAGTCATACTTCCACTTTTCAATCAACGTATAATCCAATAAATGCCCCCAATAAACCTATAGCTATATCTAAAAACTCATCCAACCAACCCCTCCTCCCCCCCAAAAAAAAACCAACACACTTTTCCAAATGCATCCTCGAATATATATCCACAGAGTTACTATATAACAAAACTTATCTTAATCGTCTCTTCCTTTACCATACGCCGACACGTCTTATTTTTTTTTTTTCTCAACTATAAGTCATCCATCCAACCAACCATATTATATATACACATAAACCAACCTAAGAAACTTTGACGCGCCCCTTGTCTAACACTCCCACATATATATATATATATAT
>JAPYZE010002815.1:0-20802 GCA_030522805.1 Leptomastidea abnormis | reverse complement strand
AAAACTCTTTGTTTTAATGGCAGTTATTGAAAAATAGTCACTATATCCAGCACTTACTACCAGAAACAGTAATTTTTCCTAATTAAGAACTATCAGTGATAACAACAATATTAAGAAACATTTTTTTCGTAGAAATTTTTCATTCATAATCATTTCTTCACAGTCACAATTCCTAAGACACACCTAAACTATTTGAATATACCATACTCCAAATTGATTTTTTTTTTATTCTTTCTATATATCGACAATGAATTTATCATATACTACTTCATTTAGACGCAAGCTGTTACGTTCCTCATTTTTCTTTTTTTTTTCTTTTCTTTTATTTTCAAATAAAAGCAATATTCTACTGACTCTCATAAAAGATTTTTTTTTTTTAAGTATATCCATAAAAATGTTTGTAAACGATCATATATTCGTAGTTATAACTGCTTACATGTGGATTATCATTTTAATGGATGGCAAAGCAATTTAGTGAAAGAGAAAGACGCGTAAACTGTTTTATTCAACTTGCATTTATGTTATCTCTGTATGTGTGTGTGTATCGAAATTGGCTTATATTGTATTGTGTGTGGGCTATTAAAGGGAAATGATTAAATCAGATAAATGAAGAGTAGGAGGGAAATCTGTGTGAATGTTTCGTAGATTGCTTTATCGTTTTTTGTTTATTTTAAGTTAGATAATGTATTTTTTTTTTTTTTTTTTGTACGATGATTAAAGATTTTTATTTATTTATTTCGTTTTGTTCTATATAATCTATTTATTATTGTAATTTTAATTGTAATTACGTTATACGAATATTGTAATTGGATTTTTGAATTTTTTAAATTATAGGGTACATCCTTGATTCGCAATTTGTACAACTGCTTATCTTTACTCATTTTTTTTTATCGATTAAGACATTTTTAATTAACGTTGTGTCACTTAAATTTAATTCTAATTTAAAAGCTTATAATAGTTACCAATTAGTATATATTTGCGTTTATTACTTATTACCAAAATGATTATATTACTTTTGTGCGAAAAAAAAAATTTTAAGTATAAAAAGTTATTATCTTTTCATGTCTTTCTTTTCATGAGTATTTTTCCATGAGTATAATATATGAGTTTTATTAATTGCTGAATAATGAATTGAAAATTGAAATTAAAATATTACTTTTAAAATGTCTGAACTTAAGAACAATGTTACTTTTTAATTTAAAGAAGAAAAAAAAAATAGTCTTACTTTTATAGCTACTAAAAGAGAGATCACAACTGTATTTTTACAAAACAAATGCTCTAAAATCTATTCTCGCGCGTATTTAATTGATGTATATTTTTATTTAACAAATTATATTTAATATGCTCTGTAATTTTTAAGGCATTTTTTTAATATAGATAATTTAAGATTATGCATTAAGTTGAAGCAAATAAAAAGTATTTATAAAAAAGAGCTATTGCACAAATCCGACGCACAGTAGTAAAAGAACGGTTTGGTCAGACATCCAGTCATTTCATTGGTACACCAAGTATTACCTACTTGTAGATTAAAATTTTCTTACTTCTTTCACCTTACTCGATTCATAACATTAAAAATATTCTGATCTAATTAAGATCAATTAATGTTTTCAACACCTAAAAAATCTATGCACAATATCTCTTTAAAAAAGTATATTTATTTTCTATTCCTATAAATAAATTTACTTATACATTTTTTTTTAAAATACCACAAGCTACCAATTGAATTTTCTAAATAAAATCACAAAGCTCTTATCTCACAAAAATTTTTCAAATCCTTTCACAAATACCCTTACCTTCCAAAAAAAAAAAAGAATGCACTTTTTCCGATCAAAGTAAAATATCTCCCCAAAAAATCCTTTTACTATCACACAAAAAACATCTTAAAAAATTCAAATAAAATCCACTTACCTATCAAAAAAAAAATCCCTGCAACAGCAGAAAACAATTCCAAATCGTTCCTTTTCTCTATATATTCCGATCTCTCACGATCTTTATCTCCTCACACGTTCCAAAAAATCAGCACACTTCAATAAATCACGCGTTCAAATATTTTCAAAAAAAAAAATTTCCGCGCGAAAAAATTCTTTCAAATATATACAAATTCAAAAAATAATATCGTTATACAGTACAGTACACAAAGAGATAATATAATAACGACTATATGTATAATATACTTTAAAAATGTATATATATCACGCTAGTCGGGCAATATAACGGAAAGTGTGGCTAACGCCGGGCTTGTCTATCGTATATATACCGGCGTGCCGTCGTCGTTTGCGTTCGCTTTCGCGTCGTCGCGGGAGGAGGAAGAAGACGACGAGGAGAGAGTGAGATAGAGTGTCTATATACCTTTGGTGGGGTGTTCGAGAATGAGAGAGAGAGATGGTAATATGGGAATCAAGCGTGTGTGTGTGTGGTACCTATATATTGGGTGGACACGAAGGGATGAGAGAGAAAAAGAGAAAGAGATAAAGGGGCGCACGCAGGTGGCTGCTTTTGCTTCCCACTCTAAATATACGGCTCTTCTGACTTTTTCTCTCTTTCTCTCTACCTCATCCTTCCTTTTTCCCTATTGCCATCGTCTATAAGGATTGCTTTTTCTTTTTTTTTTTTTTTTTTATTTTCTACCTTTAACTTTTTAGGGCTGTTTTGGTCCAACAATGTTTGTGTATGTAAACTTGGATGCGTAAGCTTGAAAAAATAAAATAAAAGAAAAAGGGAAAAATTGAGATATATGCATACTATACGCTTGAATATTGCGTGGGACTCTTTACTTGCGCTTGTGTGCGCATAAGAAAGAATAAGAGAAAGAGAGAGAGGATGAGAGTTTGTACTTGATGTTGATTGGCTGGCGAAAGGAGGATGCAAATTTATATATTCTTGGCATATATTATTGCTACCATAAGTTTTTACAACTTTTTTTTTTTTTTATTTGTGTCGTCTTATGTAAAGTGTGGGAATGGGAAATTTAAAAAGCTTGAATTATTTGAGTTCTTGACAATATTTTTTTTTTTTTTTTTAATCAAGGTTAAATTTGAGTTTGGTTTATTAAAAATAGACCGTGGTTAATGTTGTATATTGGAAAAATCAACCATGAATATCTTAATGCTCAATTGGCTTTATAATGGATTTAAAACAAATTGTTTAAAATTTAGCTTGTAATTTATAAAATTTTAATAAAAATATTTTTTTTTTCAGCATATAATAATACACCAAACAATCCAAATATTAATTTATATATGACAACAATTATTTATCAATTTATTTCTCAACAAACCAAATCTTCATCATATTTGAAATAAACACAAATTATTTAAACGTCTCATCATTATTTTCCAAAACAAGTGATACTTGCAAAATCAAGCATTAATTTAAGGGTAGTGGTATAAATCATTTTACGACCACCAAATCAAAATCTGTGTACGTATTTTATGAAATTTTAGACAAAATAATTGCAATTGAATTTTGTGGCTTTTGTTGAGAAAATTAAATTAATTAGACAATTGTTATTCTAATTGCTCTTCTATAAGTAATTTTAGAATTGAACACAATCCACCTTTGTTTATTATCAATAACGAAAATCTAGTCTATTACCACTGCATAATATGCATTTCCTTTTTTTTTTGGTTAATTAAATTTTAGGTGTTAATTTTAATTACTTTAAAAAACTCAATAATTTTCAATTTCAAAATCAAAATTAAAGACACATACCATTCTCTACGTACAATCTTGAGTTTTTTGCATTTCTAATACTACACGCATCGATGAAAATTAATTATTCATAAAATTTTTATGAGACATACACATAATACAATATTTCAAGGAGTTTATTCTACTTATCCAAGCAGCGTTTCATAGAATTCAATTCATTCAGTGATATACATATACATTCATAGAAAAAAAATATATATATTGAAAATAAGCTCATTCATACTATGCTATACTATATCGTGGATTATTGTCGTAGAGAGGAGAAGAAAGCTTTATTGCTAAAAAAAAAATCAATAAACAACTGATGTATACATATTTGAAAGATATAAAAAATATTAGTGAATATCTTTTGACTTAATTCTATCAAAATGAGTTATTATATCCATCTTAAACAATATATAATTCGTTTGAAAATTTAAGACAAAAGAAAAAAAATTGTAATAAAGAACATAAATACAGATAACGATACAACATTTTTTCTTTCACTGCATTACCTCAAAAGACGAACCAGGTATGCATAACTTTTTCAATATTCATATCGCCCCATCCATTTCATCTTAAAGATAACATTTCTTTGAACTCCCTTAGGCATAATCATCCAAGAAGAATTCAAATTAAATTCCATATAAATGAAAGAGATAAAGAAGATAAAAAAAAAAACAACAAAAGTCTTCAAAGCCTCAAGCTAAAGTTTAAAAAAAAAAAATGAACGATCTGTAATTACTAAAGCTCACCGTATATCATAGTTCAAGAATATAAATTTTACTTCCGTAGTTGACTTGTTAAACAACTTCTCTCTCTCTTCTTCTTCCTTTCCTTTCTTTATACTTTTTCCTATCTTATATACCACCAAATGTTTATTTAATGACATAAAACTTGCGAACTAGCGAACTTACCTCTATCCTATATCGTACGGCATAGGTAATTTTAAAGAAATTTTACTTTGACATATGCAATTTAAAAAAGAAAAGCTCGTGTGATGAATTTGAAAACTGCTTGGTTATACGTGAAAAAAAAACTTGTTGAAGTTAGAAAAAAAGTGTATATTGGATGATGTAAGGGTATATATAAGATTTTGAGAGAAAAAAAAAGAGTTTGGAATATCAATTGGTAGATTAGAAGGATGCTAATAATGTCGCGAGACTTTAATTACCTGCGATGAAAAGTTTTTTTTTTTTTGAGATATATATTTTATGTTGTATGGTTGAGTATAAGGATGTTAAATATGTTGTGGGTGGGTGTTTGGTATACATTTATTAATTCTTTGTGTGTATCGGAATAATGTTATATTTGATTTTTACATTTATAAAGTTTTAATTAATACGATTTTATAGTACATACAAGAGGATTTACGTTTATATTATATTATTGTGATTTTGAGAAGAAAATTATTGTATTTTTGAAGATTATTTTCAATATTTTGTAGAGTGAATGTACTTTAGGATTGAAATTAAATTATTTGCATTTATTGAATTTAAACTTTTGTAAAGAATATAATTCAATAATTTTATAAATATAAAAGTATTTAATATTATTCGTTTGATTTAATTTTTAATTTAATTTAATTTAGTATTTTGAAGAAAAATTTTATTTAAAAGTCATTAAAAGAAATTTTAAAATCTTGACTCTTTCACAATTTAAATCCGTGAATTTTTTATAATTAGCTTTTCCGACTCACATTAATTTTACGCACATGGATTGTAATCTTTAACAGAAAGAAAAATTATGTCTTATCGTACATTATGACTTATGTCATAAAAAAAAAAAAAAAATATAACTTTATAACAAAACTGAATGACATAAATGTAATAAGATATTCTGTATAATATAAGAGTAATTTAAAAAAGATAATTTGCGAAAATCAACTGTACATTTCGATTAATGCTTGGTTTTCACAATATAAATACATAATTTGCAAACTTCAAGGTTTTAACCTTTTATCTAACATTTTTACTTTTAATATTTTATTCTATTTCATTAGTCAAGTATGTGACGTAAATGTACAAATGGATTTTATATTATTAATATATAGCAACATTGGAAAAATTTAATAAAAGCATTATATGACGATGAAATCATAAATTATCATTTATCTTTTATTTTTATTTTCTTTTATTTTTATTACACTTCATTATTTCAATAATTAATAAATTTTTTATCTAATTAATTTGAAAGTATATACATTTTTTAAAAATTTAAATTACTCAAAATCAAAAGAGTGGCTCTGTTTTTTCTAGTCTTCGAGTGACCGTTCACTCAATTCGAGTGAATTTCACTCGAAGACTAGAAAAAACAGAGCCATTTTCACTCAAAGAAATTTAGAGAGAATGTTCTATTTAATCTACTATTTCTTATAAACGACAATAGAATGTCGCATAATTCAACTCTGATAGTAAATATTATTTAGAAAAAAATTCAATTAAATAAAAAAAAAAAAATTTTTTTACATTTCAATTAACAATAGATAATTTACTTCATAATTAATAAACTATGTAGATTTACTCCAACCACTCACATACATACATAGTCTTCCCCATATATATTCACTTACCATACGATGACCAACATACATATATATCTACATATTTGTAAACACTCATGGGAAATGCTACATCTTAAGATTTGTGTTATAGAGCATATACGCATATACATATGTTATGTATATAGTATCTGACTATAAGCGGGGGAGGCAGTCGGAAATTAGACGTTTTACGAAGTCTCTGGTCTCAAGCGACTAATCCACATATGTATATGTATATATACGACTCTACTCTATCTCGCTCAATAACGGAAGCAATAATAGGACATAACGTATACGTAGTAAACATATACCTCGTCATTTTCATTTTATCACTCAACTTTCTTTAATGTAAGAGAGTAGTTTTTGAGAGCTTGTGAAATATTTTAGTTAGAGAATAATGTATGGTAAAATTTTTTTTACAAAATGTTAGTTGGTTTGTAAAATGAAAATTTTTATGATAAAGTTTATAATGAAAAATTTATTTTTAATTTAACATTAATATTATTGCTAATATAGATATAAGAGTGTTTACTTGTTTTTATTCTTTAATAAGGTGAGTAGAGAACAATAATATTCGAGGGCGGAAAATTTTCATGTAATTTTTTATATAAGAGTAAAAAAGCTTTATAATGGATATAATGGCTGTAAGTGGTTGAAAGGCTTGCAATAGATTTTTTTTTGTTTTAAGGTAACTCAAAAAGTTAACAAGATTATTATCAATTTAATAAAAAAAATAGTTAAAAAAACGTTATGATAAAAATATACTTAAACTCGTTAGTGTCATTTTATTGATCTGCAAAATTTTTGCCATGTAATAATTATAATAATAATAATAATAACAATTAAAAAAGATCATTATTTTTATTTTAGTTGAAATCCATTTTATTTATATACCTATATACGTTCATAACAGTCACATATAACTATTTACTTAATTCAATCAATTTTTTATATAAATTAATCATATAATCTCATAATATTAAATAAATTTTAATTACAATACGAGATTAAAATTTTGATAAAAATCATATAACAAATACTAAAAATAAAATTTTTCATCAAGTACCATATCTATAAATACATACATACATGAAACGTAATACGCACGTGACGTGATTGACTGTAATTAATCAATGAAAGTAAAGTTAATACAATCAAGTGAGCTTACACCCATCATTAAAAAAAAAAAAGAATGATGCATCCATTAAAAATCTCAGGTCTAAACGTCAAATCCGAAACAAACAAATCATAATACCCATCTTTTGTCTCTCTCTTTCTTTCATCAAGTCTTCATATCTACCCCCATTTAAAAACATATACACCACTTGAAAGTAATATAAAAACAAGAGACTTTAGCTTACGATCGCGCTAATGTAAAAATCAACACACTCTCGAAGCTCCATCATTAATAATTCGGGTGACATACAACAAGTGATTACGTGTGATATTGCGCCTATACAATATTTTTAATAAATTTATATGCATATATAAACGAGGCTACGGGCACAGACAAATTAATTTTCCCTTTTTTATTTATTTATTCGCGTCAACGCTTTTATATCAACCGCGAGAAAATGATAATCTGTAATTTATTACGTCTATACAGCTACTTAGAGATAAATCAGGAAAAATGACGATTTATTATTAATGAGAATATGATCGTTTAATATATTTTCTGCCACTTGAAACCTAGTATTATATATTTTTTTTGTAAGAACGAGATGTTTAAGTATTGTGTTTGATCAACTGATGCGAGAAGAAGTATTTTGTTTGTGTGTATTTTCATCTGACGAATTTTTTTTTTTTTTAAGGTCGCTATGAATTTTAGATTAATAATGATAACGATTATTTTAAAAAAAAATTTATTTTAATATTATTCTTTTATAAATGAGGGGGTTGACTTATGTCAAATATTATAGAATTGATTTTGTATTCAATGTGGATAAATAGAATTTTATATCTTCTAGTATAAGTAGTAATAGCAAAGATTGGTCAGACAGTCACTGTATTATGTTTTATAATAAATTATTGATATGTGATTGTTCATTTTTACTGTATTAATACACAATTTCACGATTCTTTTTTCTTGATAAATAACAAACAGAAATCATAGTACATTCAAATATTTTAAAATACAGACAATCATATTGATATTCTCAAAATTAATTTTACAAATAAGACATATCAATTTATTTTAACTCACTATTATAACTAAACTACATTTGATTTAAAATAAAAAAAAAAGGATATGACGCATGACTAAAAGGTAAAACCTGAAAAATCGAAACGTTTTTATTAAAATCTATATATTTCCCCTCCTCCTTTTTCACTCCCTACCCTAATAAACCCTTTATCAAACAGTCTGACGTTCGTATATATATGCAGTGAAATACGTAACACATATGCTACTACTATTCTTTTTTTTTTGTCTATGAACGTCAATTCATTATATTTTCTATTAGACCCTCATATATTCAACAAACGATATCACACAATGACGATATACCAGGTGATACATCGGGATTTTCCAATATCTCAGTTTTAATCATGTATTTTTGAAAATATATATTTTTCATTTGAATTTTTTATTTTTTGATAGAAAAACTTTTTTTTTATAGTCTAATAAGCCTATTAATATCGATGATATATAAAAACGATATTAATCACGCATATATACGAATCACTATTATAATGAGATATATTTTTCTTTAATATCAATTACTAATATCACACTATTAATTTTTGTCAATTTAAAAAATATCTATTTCAAGAAAAAAAAATTGCTAATAAGTTTTTATAAATAAATACACTAATTTTTATATTTTATAGTTTACCATTAATTTTCTGACGTTAGTCTTATAAATACAAATAATATTTAAAAAAAAATTAGCTATGCTATCGTCAGCAATATTTATTTAATAAGCCTACAAATACAATATAATAAAAATGCAACAATTAAAAGCAAATATATCTATTTATAAACCATCAAAATAAAAAAAAACCAATAAAAAGAAAATATTGTAGGATGACTATCCAGATATTTAATTTTCTCTTCTTATCGTTAATCTCCAGCCTGCAATGTAAACATAATATCAGACACGATCTACTATCGTTTAATATTCCTATATTTATATCAAATCATTTGGTATATATGCTTCAACAACAATTTTTTAAAAGACAAGCAATTGCTTTAAAATTTTTTTACTTTCTTCACCTGAATTTAATAAAAAAAAGGAGGGTTGAAGGAGATATGAGAAATTACTCATCCACAAACGTATTGTTTCTTTTAGAGTCAAATCAAGCTTGTACGAAATATATGTGATCGTTATTTAATTTTATAATAACAAGGTTTGATAGATAAAAAATTTAGATAAAGTGAAAGAATTTAACTTGTGAGCTGCTATAATTATAGAACTAAATTAATCTTAATATACTAAATTAAAAAAATTCTAAATTATATTCTTGACAAAAACATCAAACAATGATAATTATAAATGATCGTTCAATAGCGATCATATTTTTTCTAAATAGCATCGTTAATCTGAAAAGTAATTTTTTAGACTTATATTTTAGTTCTATACAATATAATATAAAAGTATACAAAACAGTCTGGAATGACGAAAGCTTGCGTGTGATGATATTATTATTGGACGTTTATTTGGGTGCTGGAATTTCGGGTATACTTTAAGTGTCACATTTTAAGTTCATTTTAGACGCAAAAAAATAATCGTAGGGTAATAAAACTAAATATCTTCCAAGTATTTATGGCAATGAAAATAATGAATATTGTATTAAACAGAAAATTATTCTGAAACTTTGTGATTATTATAATTTGTATGAGATTAATATTTACAATATTTAACTTTTTGTTAAATTAATTTTATATTTTTCATCTTATGGATTTTCTTACACATCTTTCTTAAAGAAAATTTTCTTAGTAATTTTACATTATCAATTTTCAATGAAAAAGAAATATTTTAAAATTATCAAGAGATAATGTACTCTATCATAAAATTTGAGTGCAGAAAATATTTTCTGTTTTATCAATTAAAAGTAAGTAGATGAGTATGTAACAATATTTTAATTTAAAAATCAATATTTTTTAACTTGACTTATGTGAATTTTCAAGTACACAAAAGAAATATAAAAAAAAAATGGATTGACAGATAGTGTAATGTAATAAAAAATAGAATAATATTGTTGGTAATGTATTTATTAATAATCATAGATAATTTTAAGTTTTTAAAACTTAAATACAATACACAATTTTTTTTTCAAAGCAATTTTTGATGATAAAATGATATAGAATAATAAATAATTCGCCTTAATCATAGAGATTCATTCTCTTTTAACAATCATTTTTTTCATCTGATTAAAACATTACCATTGTTATAGATAATAAAATTATCTTTATTTATTTTTTATTTCAATGTGTGCCGCATTTGTATAATCAACTAAATGAATAATACTGCAAGTGTCTAAGATACACGCAAAGCACAGCATCAACAGAGGACTAGCGAATGCAATAAAACTTTGTTATTGTAAGTTAATTAACTTGTCGATATACAATTACGGACACATAAAAAAATAATTTGGAACTGCTGATCTTATTTATTATTTAATACATCTATCCACAGGATTTGTTTATATTCCTACACCAGAAGTTCTGATGTTGATTCACTCTGCAATTCTGAAATCAAAATAAATTTCTATTAGATGTTGCAAGATAAGTAGATTATCAAATTTATTATAACATTACTTGACGATATTTCGACAAAATATTAGTATATCAAACTTCTTAACGGAAAAATTTATCTTGAAAATCACAAATCTTCTAATTTATTAACCAATATATGAAGACTATCAACGTGTGACGATACTTCTCTATTAATATCAAAAAATTAATATTTTACAATTTTTCATTAAAAAAAAAAATTGTATGTGAGCCAATTAATCACTTAAATCAAATGTAAAGTTTATTTTTCGTCCTCGTTTGTTCTAATCCAAAAAATTTTATTTTTCTTTCTACGTACATAAGGCGCAAAGTATTTGTGAAGCCAGCACCCGCCTTCCAGCCAGTGACAACAATAACATTATCTCCAGTTTTTACAAAACCACCATCCTTGCCGAATTTCAAACCAAACTTAACACGGTTCTCAACGTCCTGAAGCCAGTTGTCCTTGATCGGTGTCTCTGAAAGATTATTTAAATTCAATGTATAAGTATACAAAATGTAGAACACATTTTAATTAGTTATAAATTTAAAAAAAAACTTCACCAACCTCCATAATGAAGAGGAAGAATGCCTCTGAAGAGATGACATTGTCGAGCAACTTGCTCATACCTCGTGATACAAATAATTGGGCAAGGTGGTCTGTACTTTGAGATCTTGTGAGCCGACTGTCCGGTAGTAGTGAGAACAATAATAGCAGCAGCCTTGCCTTTGACAGCAGCCTCAGCAGCTGCAATAGCCAGGGCCTCGGTACTTTCTACCGGTGGTACAGCTTTGCTTGTAAGATCAGCAAATAGCTGTTTGTGCCAGATGGCCGCCTCAGCTTCTTTGCAGATATTAGCCATTGTACGTACACACTCAAGTGGATAGTCACCCTTTGCTGTCTCACCTGTAAATAATAACATCATCGAATAAGTATTTAACCCAGGATTTATCAAGAGTATCACATAAAAAAAAATTGTAATATTCTTACCAGAAAGCATAACACAATCAGCACCATCAAGTATCGCATTAGCAACATCAGAAGATTCAGCCCTAGTTGGTCTAGGTTTCTTAACCATAGACTCAAGCATCTGAGTGGCACAGATAACAGGCTTTCCTTCTTTATTGCATCGACTGATCATACATTTCTGAGCAAGGAACACCTTCTCCGGTGGAATTTCAATACCAAGATCACCACGAGCAACCATGATACCATCAGATGCAGTAATGATAGAATCAAGATTCGTCATACCCTGTTGATTTTCAATTTTTGAGATGATCTTGATATCCTTGCCTTCAGGTCCAAGGATACCACGGATTTCAGTAAGCGCATTAGCATCACGAATAAACGAAGCGAAGATCATGTCGACACCTTGTTCAACACCAAACCTTAAATCTTTCTTGTCTTTCTCAGAGACAGCTGGCAAATCGACTGGTACACCTGGCAGATTTACACCTTTACGCGAACCGAGAGTACCACCGTTCTCAACCTTTGTCGTGATCACACCTGGGGCTGAAATATAAAATTAAATTAATAAATATAAATCGAAAGAAAATAATTAAAAATTCTTTAACTGCTAATTTAACTTACTAATATCGGTTACGGTAAGCGAGATCAAGCCGTCGTCCACATAGATGGTGTTTCCTACCTCCAACACCTTAGCCATATTGGCATAATCGATGAAGACAGTATCAGCGTTACCCTTATCCTCATAGGTCTTATCAGTCGATAGCTTGAAAGTCTGACCCTTCTTTAACTCAATTTCAGCTGAGCCACCCTATTAAACAAAAAAACAAAAAATCAAATTAAAAAATTAATAAATCAACAATTTTAAAAATCAAAAAAATAAATACTCACTCCCTCAAGTAATCCAGTACGAATTTCAGGACCCTTGGTATCAAGCGCAATTGCAACTGGTACCGATATACCACGTTTTGCTGATACATTTTTCTGTGCAGCGCGTACATTAGCAATTGTTTCGGCGTGATAGCCATGATCACCGTGACTGAAATTTAAACGAGCTACATTCATACCGGTTTCAATCATTTTTTCAAGCATTTCAACTGGACGTGAAGCTGGACCAATTGTACAGATTATTCCTGATAATCTGATTAATGATTTGTGGGTGCCGATGTCTAAGGCGCACATGTGATCCAAGTGACTTTGGGCAGTCATGGCTGCTAGATTTGGTTCTCCTGCTTGCTGTGATTGATTTAAAGAAAGATAAATTGTATGTTAGTGTTATATAGTTTTTTTTAAAATTGTTTGTTAATTTTATTATTATAAATAATTTGTTTTTGCATATTGTTCATTAGCTTAAGTGTGGAAAATTGAATGATCATTATTTTTAATTTAATTTTGATTTTTAAATAATTTTATTATCCATGAACGTTAAGTAGAAAAAGACAATGTGGCCAGACTGATACGTAAATCTATATTTTATTTTTTTCTTTTGTTAATTATAAAAATGTTTAATTTTAATTAATTAACAATTAATGATCATTCATATCCCACCCAAATAATTTTTTTTTCTTTTTAATCAAACTTGGCAATAGAGTAGCTTCGCACTCTTATACTAAAATATGTACATTTTTTTTAATTCTATAGTACAGTCAACGTCACTTCTTAAGAATTGCGAAACGACTCGATTGTCTTGTAAACGTCGTTGATAACGCGAGCAGTGACGACGCTTAAGATTATCATAAGACAAAAAAAAAAAAAAACAAAAAAAAGTACCACAGCGTCATACTGTGCAAAAATAAAAGATAACGAAAAATTTAATAAATTAATATACAATATATTATTGTTAATAACAAAAAAAAGCTTATGTACAATACTATATTTACAAATTACTACTATCAAGCAGATGTTAAATTTAAGCTAGCATAACTACATACTTAAAAAAAATAGCAAAGCAAGCTATTGGCATAAGCAATGATGAAAAAGCATGCACTAATTAATTTTAATAATAATATGTACATTAAATAATTATGAATATGTACTCATGCATGTTTAAATGATCATAAAAGAAAAATATGTCAAATTATAATATATCTATGTAATAAAATAAATAAAAATAATAAAATTCATAATAAATAATAATAAATGATAATTTCATTTGATATCAAAGAGCATATGTGGCATATTTAGCTACTGCGAATCGTATACAGTGTTTAAAAATGCTTCAAAAATAGTCTTGGGTTGCCAACGCACAGCTGAGAGAGAAAGAGCATAAGGCTATTTCTGAAACTTAAGTACAATATACGCAAGACTTGACTTTAATATACATGTGCGACAAGTAGAAAGTATAACCGAACCTAACGTTACCATTCTAATTATTTTTTTTTGAACATGCTAATTTGTTAAAAAAAAAAAGAAGAAAGAAATAATTATTTTTGGAAATAGATCTTTGATGTATGTAACTTGGTTTTTTAAATATTATAAATTAAATTAAGAAATTTGGTTTTTCTTTTTAGTAACAAAAAAAAATTAATGAGAATTTGTTGTTGGTTATTATTAAATTTTAACGGTATGCAATTGTTAGTCGAACGTGCTGATATATTAATTATCTTTAATTTTAACAAAGGAAGAAAAATGTATTGATTTATATTATACGATTGATTATAAAAAATAATAATAAATATATATTGCGTGAGATAATGACCTACGCTAAGTGCACGCCAAAGTTTTTTCACAAGATCAGCACACTCCGCGTATATTAGATCTAGCTGCAAAAACAAATTTAAAAATATTTTATAGCGCAAAAAAAAAAATTTTTTTTTCAACAAAAAATTTAAAAATATATAGCAGCATGCTGCAATGCGCCACATGTATAGACTTCTTTCCAGCGCACACGTGTTTTTTTTTTTGTCTTTTTTTTCGGTGCTTTATGTAACGTAACGAATTTATTTAGGCAATGAAAAAAAACAAAAAGAGACAAAAGAAATAAATAAATAATGCAGGAAATTAGTTACACACACGTGATCAAATTTAAAGGGTAAAAATTGCTTTGTTTCTTCTCAACAATACACACACACTGAGCTGTATTGCATAAATATAACAAGCCATATTTATATCAACAACAACAATAAACTCGTGTTGTGTATATATACATCTACAAATATTCTATTATACATTTATGTAAAAAAGAAGCTTAAAAGAAAATTACATAACGATATATAAAACTACTCAAAAATTAAAAAAGAAAAACTTGGCAAAATAATACAATAAGAGCTACCTATAATATATAAAAAAAGATGAGCATATTATATCTACCGCAGAGCACAACGCATTAATAAAATAAATATAAACAACAATATAAAAAAAAATACTAAATCATAATACAGATAAATAAAAAAATAAATAGCAAAAAAAATAGTAGAAATTAAAAGGAAATAATAATAATAATAATAATATGTATATAAATATATATAAAACAAGGATTAATAACAAACAGGAAAAATAATCTCGCACGCCTCATCAACGGAAAGCTTCTTTATAGGACTTTCAATTTTGAAATGTACCTCATTATCTTCTGTAGGCCAGGTCATTTTGGCAGGCTGCGTAAAGAAAGGGCAAATACGTATAATTAGTGATTGATACTTATTACTTTGACGATGACAATTATTATTTGACGATATTATACGACCACGATTATTATTATTATGCCATTGGTTAAATTTTTTTATTAAAGCGTACCGGCCATCGACGAGATTGATTGTAGCAACGTTGCTTAATCGACGTACTTGGACAACAAATACGACGATGGCCGGACGCATTATTTTTTCGGACTATATACGATATTGTAAGACCAGTGGAAATACTATTTTTTGTGTATGTACGTGTGTGTATGTGTGTGTGAGGAGTTTGCGCACACCTTTTGCTGTACGGTGGATGATGCGCGGTAAAGATCTTACTTTTAGCTTTCACTAACCTCCCACTTTGCCCTGAGTTTGGTCTACCTATGTGTGTATAATAATACACATACACCCTGTGAGAAAAAAGTTTTAGGCGACTTGCAAGCACTGAGTGTCTTAGTGGAGAGAGATCATTGATTTTTTTTTTTTTACTCAATGGGAGGCTTGGCAACACGTGCTTTTATAAGAATTTTTTTTTTTTAATTTAATTTTTTAATAAAAGTTGAAATTATTGTATAATGATGAAATTGAATTATTCATTGATAAGGTATTATAGTTACGAGTTATTTTATAATGAATAGACTTTTTTTTTCTTATTTATGTATTGTTTGATAATTAAAAATTCAATTCCACTGGCCTTCGACGATGTCCGATTTGTAAAGAGGAAATTTAAAAAATTTTTTTAAGAAACTCCAGAGAATTTTTCGTCAAATTTTATTAGACATTGCATCAGAGTTGATTTATTTAAAAATACTCTTGTATAACATAATATTTATATATAATTTAATAATTGAAAAAACAATATAGTAAATCGAAAAATTCTCAGTTTTCTTTTTAATAATCAATTTTAAAATTAAATATATTAAAATAATTATATTTTATTTATTTAATAAAGTTAAATACTTTTTAAATTTCTAATGACATTAACTAATTTAACTATTAATTATTATTTATTTTTTTTTTAATTTTCTTAAATATTCAAATTATTTATATTATAAAATATATATTCCTAAACACATCACATTATTTTTACACATTCACTGAAAAATAAAAAAAAATAAATAAAAAATGTTAACAATGCAAAAGAATTGATGTGTTCTGCACAATTTCCTTGAGTAAACTGAAGCATTTTTTTTTTGTTTGTAAGCAGCTCAACGTTACTTACACGCAGTCGTAAAATAATAGAAATATACGCACGAATACATTGGAAAATTCCACATATATTTGACTTATCGTGTATACACCTTTGGACGCCTGGTAATATATACACTTACACGATATATTCATAAATTTCGGAATTTTCTCAATTATTTATTTTTACAATTCATCAAATAATTATTTATCTGATTAACATAAGTCATTAATTAGCGTCAGATTACGTTAATAATTGTTTTACTTTGGTCACTCCAAATTATTGATTATATTAATGTATTGACTAAGTCAATTATATTATGCAAAGATGATTTTTTTTTTTTAAATTATTGTTCAATTTGAAAAAGCAAAATGCAGTGCATGATTGTATTTGTGAATGTTATGATTATAATAATTAAAATTTATGACGATAAATTTATATATCATCAAATCATAATGTAATAATATAATAATTTATAAAAATTATTAATCAAAAAATAATTTAAAAAATATATATATTTTATTATGACTTTATGACAGATCATAACCACCAAGCTAATGAATTAATGTATGGGTGAAGTGAATTTTAGTATGGCTTATTATCATTTTTAGTATGAATAAAAGCAAATATTAATTATAATAACGTGAAAAATGCAGGTTAAAAGAAATCAGTTGCTACCAAGATTATTATGATATTATCATTATAAGGATTACAATTATAAAAAAAAAATAACGTTAGCTTTAAATGCATCCTGTCATAAAAAAAAAAAATTTCCCACCAACATTTATCGAATCACCGTCTTAAAAACCGTCTAGACTGTTTAATCGGCAATTGTTTACAAAACTTCGATTGCATTTAACGACGAAAGTTCACTGTACTTTCGATATCAAATCGCACGTGCGATTAAATTAAGACATTCCTTCTTTTTTTTTTTTTTTTGTCAATGGAAATACACACGCTGACTAATTAATTAATTAATTAAATAAATACATAAAAAAAATTATCTTTTACTTCCTTCTCATCTTCTTCCCACATTCACGTTTATTTACAAAACGTTTGCATATATATACCAACATCCTTTTAAAAATCCAGGTCTTTTTGTTGACTCACGTACATCAACATTAAAGCAATAAAATTTAAAACCCACGTATATAAAAAGCCTTGTACTTACTCAAATATCCGTAATTTAAATCAATTATTTAAAAAATATAAGTACAAACGTCGCAGAGAGACTAGGTACCTATATAAAATCATTATTTTAGTATCTTCGATTGCCAGAACGAAAAAAAAAAAAAATAAAAAAAATTCAGGGTAAAGCTAAGCCAAGGTCACACTTATACATCGAGACTGTAACACGCATTATATAGAGCAGCTGACGAAAAATAATGTCGAGAGCATGCGCGTTTACATGTACAATATATAACGCACGTGCCGACCTACTGACGATCTTACGAGCGTTCACGTGTACCTACTTTGTATACCGTATAAAATCAAAAGAGAGCAAAAAAAAAAAGGGATGAGCCGGTATTTAATTTCTACATGTATATGTATATATAATAATAATAATCTTTTATTCTATAACTAAATAAATTCTTATCAGCTTAGATGCTGACTCAATAAATTTTATCGACACTCATCCGATGAGTTTTTAGGTATATTTTTTTTTTTATCGTGCAAGCAGATTCTCGCGTTCACAACGCGCGTGCCTTAGTGACGTGGTTTTTTACCATGAGGCATGATATTCTCTCGCGCACATCGCGGCATAACCTCTAAGGTGTGCCGGAATATTTTATCTCTTTTGATATGTAAGTACTTGTAGGTGTAATAAATGGAATTTTTTTCTTAAATTAGGGGGGGAGGAAGACAAGAAGGTCGTATTATTCTTATACAGCGTGTTTTTAACTTTGTAATCATTATCTTGCATATAATAATAATATATGTGTGCTATTAGAAACAGAGTAATATATATTTTTTTTTTTGAATACGCTAAATTTGTAACGCGAAGATGATAGACACACATTGTATACTTGGAATCAACGAATTAAATATCATTATAACCATAACAAAATATTGAAAGTCGAAATTCTAAGTATAAGTTAAATTTAAATGGCCCCTAGACTACACAGAGTAAAGAAATAAGAAATCGATATTTATTAGCCGGTTATACAATGTAACACTTACACGAAATCACACTTATGCGGTATCCCTTCTTTACAATTTTGAAATAAAAAAAATATATGTAAAATCTACCACGACAAAGACTATATACCGTTTAGAAATACACAATCGCTATACGAATAAATATATGCTGATTTGACATTGAAATTTCAATGCTAATTTAATCCTATGCTTAAGTTTACCAAAATAAACATATTATTTTTAATGACAACAAATTAAATGGTTAACCAATAATCTTTAAAACCACATTTATATTTATTCACACACAATCAATATATTCCCCTTCATTTAAAACACGAAATATAATGATTTTTCATTTTCAAGGTTACGATATTTCCGCTCGTATACATATATACATATATTATATTAAAACGCACCGAAGAAGACACAACAAATTAATATCCCCATAATAATAATAAATAACACTGTCAACAATTGATATTACCTTGATTTAAAAAATAACAGTTGATTTTTAAGTCGAAACTTGGTGAACGAGTGACTTGGTGGTTGTTGTAAAAAGAAAGATCAATTATAGAGCTAACTGATCTGTAGACTAGCTGCTGCTAACTGACGTCTTTCTCTCTCTTTGAGGACGCGGAAGGTCAATTCGTCGTGTAAATGTGTTGTGTGCTGCTGCTGTTACTACTACTGATGATGTTCTTTTTCTCTTTCTTTCCTTCTTGCTCGCGTTGGAAATTGAATGCTTTGAGATATCGTGTTTAGTAAATTTTGTCGCCACTGACTTTGGTTATAAAATTTATGGATGAGAAGGGTTGATTAGTGGGTGTTTGGAGAAATTTTGATTTTTAAAGAGAATTTGATATTGTTTTGGTATGATTTTTGATGATGTGATTTAATTTTGAGATAAATAAGAGAAAATGAGAAATAATTTTTTAATGTGATTTTATATGTACGGCCCTGAGCTGATATGTCGCGCCATCTGTAATAATCAATGTTGATAGACCAATCGCGATGATTATTAGAAAAGGAATGTGTTTTTATTGGCTAATAAAAAGTTGGCACGAATATATGTGATTTTAATTTTTGAGAAACTGATGTTTTATTAATTTTTTTAATTCAGGAAAATCTTTGTTAAAATTATTGATTTTAACTTTATTAAATTTAATATGTAATTGACTTACTCTTCAAATTACTCATTCATTAATAAATAATATAGATAAATTTATTTTTGTTGTTAAATTTTTTTTAATTAACATTATTTGAATGAAATATTTATTAAGTAACATTTTTATTGTTATAGTGTAAATTTAAAACTTATTATTATTTTTTTCAAGAAATTTTGCTGCCTTTGGTGTAAATTCCATTAAATATTCAGTTTTTTTTTTACTGCGGAAAGAAAAAAAGTTTATTAAATTATTTTATCACCGATTAAAAATCTACTTTCTATATATTATTAATATAAATGAAAATATCAATTAAATGGGTAGAAAAAAGTTTTTAACTTATTCAATTAGAATTACGTGAATCAATGCAAATTGCAACTATACCCTTTTCAAATCGTAGTTTTATTAAGCATAAATTACTGTAGCTTATGCCTTTCGGTTAACATTATATTTTTTTCGCATAAAAGTACAAGTACTGGTGAGTCGATATTACACTCAAAAAAAAGTTACAAAATTTTCATATGGATATCTACGATAGTAAATTTTTCATTTTAAATAAAAAAATGCTGTCGTTTGTCGGTCTTTGGCCCTATGATAGCAAAATGAAAAAATATTTCTTGCGTACTTGTACTTATTTTATTTTAACTTTGGTAGGAATACCACAAGTAAATATAAATCTAATATCGTTGAGTATTTAAATATAATTATAAATGAACATAATTACTGTATATTTTTTAAAATAATTTTCAGTTTATTAGTTTGCATGTGAATAATTATAACGATT
>JAPYZE010002814.1:0-14888 GCA_030522805.1 Leptomastidea abnormis | reverse complement strand
TTCATATATATAGATATAGAAAACAACACTAATACTCAGCTTTGATGATAGATATCTCCAAAACAAAAAGGCGTTGGACCTTAGGACTTGGGATTCTTTTATGTTATGCCAAAAGGGCCCAGTATACCAAGTTTCATCAAAATCCGTGACCCGAATGTGACAACATGTCCTAGTAAGATGAAAATACGAGTATTGCGTAATGAGAAAAGTAGGAAATGGTTGTGTTGTGTGTGTATTATGCGAGAAAGTGATCGGTTGCATGGAGAACGAAGGATTACGTAAAAATTGCTCGGTCGGATATTATCGTGCGCGTTTTTTTGACGTTCGAGTATACTCTCTCTCTCTCTCTCTGATTCTCTGTTTAATTTAAATATACATTTTGCTTTGACGCACGATATTTCATTGTTTTTTTTAAAGCTATATTATGTTATTCTAACTATTGTGTAATTATGTTTACGAAAAGTATTTATGTTGTTGAAAAAATTATTTTTAACTTTCAAATAATTATAGGTACCACAATATTATTCAAACAAATTAATTATGTCTATTTAAAAAAAAAAGAAATTATTGCAAACTAATTATTTAACTTTTTTTTCATGATTAAAAACTTTGAATTTTTAATTAAAAAAACTAAAAGCAGAAAATGCAGTATTTTTAAATAAAAATTATTCCAAAGCATCAAAATAGGATTGTTACAAAAACCAAAAAAAAGAAAAAAGACTTTATTGAATCTTTCATGCACTGAATGAATAAAACATGAGCTTGCAAGTTTCATAAAGATAAAATAATAACGAAGAGGAAATTCTAGCTCGTCACAATTTCAAGCATACACATATACATACATACAACACACATATACTTCTCCTCCTTATCCTAAAGTCTAAACAAGACACGTATATAGTAGCAACAACAGCACTAATAAAGTTGCGCAGGTGATAAGCGATGGATCTAGTCTTTTTCTTTCTCTCTCTGTTGCCAATATAACGCTTAAGCGCACTTCGCAGCGATTTTCCTCGCATCAGTTCAGGCCACACATCCATCGTCAACGACGACAAGAACAACGACGACGACGACAGGAGATACTTTTCTATCTCTCTCTTTTTCTCGTTCGCACATAATACGCATACACGCATTCGCACGCGACTGTAATAATTTTTCCCGAGCAAGCAGCGAAAGATTCAGAAAAAGAGAAGGGAAAAAAAGAGAAGGAGAGGTCTCTCTCATACTCTCTCTCTCTCTCTCTCTCTCTCTCGCGCGCTATAGCAAGAGAGCCTTCGTAACCTTGACCCAACGCGTTCAACGACTCGACCGAATTCCCCGATTTCCCTCCTCCTCCTCCTCCTACCATCTACCCCTTCCATCCCCCCACCTACGGCCCAGATCGGTTGTACTATACATTTCGAGTACACGTCCACGATAAGCCTTACTTTTTTTTTATCATCAGGCCTTTCTTTTCTCCACCTTCACTTGCTTTGCTTTGGTATAGGCTATATACAGGTATATTTTATAAGCGTATATAGATATGTGTGTGTGTATTGGCCAACACCGTTATGTACTTGTCGATGTATATATGACTGTGGTTTTGTGGTTATTCTTATCTCGTGCAAGCTTCCGAGCTGTTGTGCCCCCATCGGTTATACTAATATAAAAGCCAGAGCTCTGTATATGTTTTTCAACTTTTGCGCGTAAAAGATAAGCTATGTATGTATGTATGTGTGTATGTATGTGTGTGTATGCCGTCTGTGGATTGATTGCAAGAATTTTGCGATAGAACGGTACTGTTTGTGCGATATATTATATATCCTCAGTAGTCATTGCTCTTTCTCTATATATCATCGACCACAGCATCGTTTATTGTGTCGTTACTGATAAAAGACATTTTTTTTCCCAGCTGAGAATAGATTTATGATTTATACATCATTTTTAAAGAATTTTTTTCTATTTTGTTTATCTAATCGACAGATCGTAAATAATAGCTGATTTAGAATGTATTTGTGTGTGTAGCCTGAGAAATTGTATTACTTGTATATTGATAATGTGGTGCTTGTGAGGTGCAGCGTGTGGTGCTATACAGTCAAGTGTTGTAAGAAGTGAATGGGGCTGACGTAAAAGTGTCGGTATCCCTTGCGCTAGAATTATGCAAATGAGAAATTTGTAAATTTTCTACTATTTTTTTTATTTTTTTATTTATTTCTATTAAAATTCACATTTTCTATACGTGTAAATAATGACTGTTGCGTATGAACGAGAACAGTCCTTCTTTCACATGGAGTTCAATAATTTTCTAATTTTAACTATAAATTTATACTCGATGCAACAAAAAAAAAAGAAAATTAAAAATCTAATATAAATAGAAATTAATTAAAAAAAAAAAAAAAAATTAAATGAAAACCAATGACGATTTTAAACAAAGAAAATTCATATGACCTGGAAAGGAAGATTCTGGAAGCCACAGGAACAACGGGTGCACAGCTGACGCAGTAGCATTTAACTGTCGTAACATGTATGCGAGGAAGTCGTGCTTATTCATACATACACACACACACACACACACATATATACACATACGATTCGTGAAACTTGCAGCTTACGTTACACGTATACATGTGGGAGAGCAGGTCGGTTGCTGATATACACAATAATAAGTGGTATAGGGAGGTACATATAAAGCTTTCGGATGAGCGTTTGTAATTTGCCAAGCGGAAAATTTACAAGGATTACGTGTACACGAGTACTATACATAAATTGGTGCTTTATTGCATATGAATTTGATGATATTTTGGTATGTGAATTCATGTACTGTGTAAAGGCTTGAATGAGCTTGCAATTATATTTTGTTTGGTATATTCGTAATATCATATGCAATAATGTTATGATCATAATAATAATGATTAAGATATTTAATTTATAATTTGATGTGTAAGATTATAGGTATTCGTTGCATAAATTATATAAGAAATTCGTTTTTTGGCAATTCCGCCAGATTGTAAAACATTGTAGATCTTAATTAATTAACGTCATTATTTATGGAATATTTGATGCCAAAAAATCAGAGGGGGAAGAAAGAGCATAAAATATATTTAATTACA
Source organism: Leptomastidea abnormis (assembly GCA_030522805.1). Classification (NCBI taxonomy): domain Eukaryota; kingdom Metazoa; phylum Arthropoda; class Insecta; order Hymenoptera; family Encyrtidae; genus Leptomastidea; species Leptomastidea abnormis. The sequence goes on along the minus strand of JAPYZE010002814.1, from coordinate 11,799 downwards.
TGTCAAGTGATAACTTATTCTTGTATCAACATAGTTTACTCTCATAACACATAAATAATATAAATATAAATTTATTTTTACAATAAAATACATAAAGAGCTTTGAAACGAAATTATAAAAAAAATGTCTTAGCTAAAATTATGATAAACTCGTGCAAATTTTCGTGCTCTACAATTTTCACTTTTTATTTTCTCTTTAATGTGTTTGACGCGTGTTCTAACGAGTCTTGTACATCTAAGGCCGCAAACATTATTCGATCGACCAAAGCTTTCTCTCTCTCTCTTTATCTAAATGATTTTTATGTTGGCGATGCAATAAGATAAGCGTTCATTCAGCTCTCGTGATGTGCTTTGCATAATAGACACAATGCCCTCGTATCGTGATAAAGTTGCTATGCTTATATTCCACTGATGCTATACTATTAATGTAAGCCAATAAAAGCAAACTTTATATTACGCGAGCGTGGAACATTTATTTTGTTTTTTTTTTCGATCGAATTCGGTTAACCTTATCAAATTGTAACGTGTACATCGTTTGTTTTATACAAAGCAGTACTTTCTCATTAATAGCGTGTAAAAACTATTAGGGATAACAAATTTGCCAAAAGATTTAAATTAAAAAAAAAAATTTGTAACACGAAAGAAAAGTAATCTGTTTTTAAGGTTGTATCAAGATAAGCCGAACGTAAGCGTACTTTTACTATACTTGTTACATCGTAAAATTTTGTTATACATTTCACAAACGACCCGAATATTATAGGATCTCACGGTAAGCTTGCGCGGTTTTCTGGTATTGGTAGAGTGAAAATACGACCGCCCTTCAGAAATCGTTTTCATTTCAAATAATATGAAAAGATAGAATTAAAAATCGCAAAGTATATGAAAAAGAAATTATAAAGTGGATTGCGATTTTCAATTAGAACACTAAATAATTATTATTTATTTGTTAATTAATAATATATAATGATACATACTTTGTTACTTTAAAAATTTTCAACTTATTGAAAACAAATTATTTTAATAATTTAAAAATTTAGAATTGTAAAAATAAAAAATTTCTTTTATTCAACTAACATCCGTCAATTTTTATTCTCGATTCTAAGTAGAATACGGTCGAGTTCGGTCAGACATGTTAAATACGATCAGATATGATTAGCTCGTAAATTAACAAAATCTCATTAAATCATATTTCTTTTTACTTTCCATCTATTAATTGCTTCACAAAGTGATTTTAATTAGAATCTTATCCTCATCTTAAAATTCACCAAAATTTTTACAACATAATAAATTTTCAAGCACATACACATATAAAAATACACATATATACCTTATACACCATTCAATAGCCAATATTCACAAACGTATAGCACACAAGTAATCAAGTTTTAACCAGCAAAATCTCATTACCATATATTCAATCGCAGCCTGGCGCTAAGCAGAAAATCATTAGTCGACATCAAGTTCTTTCTCGCTCTTATATATACTAACCTATACCATACCATCGACCTATCACCAAGTTTGCCCATAACTAGCAGTAGCTCATAGATAAAAATGCGGCCCCATTGCATATGTAAAACAAAAGTAAGAGAGAAGGTGGGTATGGGTTCCACCCACGCGCACTCATGATTTGCATGACGCTAGTCATCCACGCTGATTTTCTCGCGTATATAATATATTCCAGTTGCGGTGAAAGAAAGGGAACGAATGAAAGATCAAAGTCCGCGAGTAACTGTTTGTATATATGTGTGTGTGTGTGTGTGTGTGTGTGTGAGTAAGTGTGTAAGACTGCTGTGTCTGGTGTGTGACGAAATACATAGTACTATAGGCACTGGTTGGAAAGAACAACACGATTACAAGAAGAAGAAGGGGAGGGGAAAGGTAGAAATTGGATTGAAAAAGGGTTTTAGATATTATTGAGAAGGCTATTTATTAGATCGATGTATATTAAAGACGTTGTCGAATGATAATTTTCATGCGTTCGTTGGTTTATTGAAAGGTGTGTTCTCTGTATTGTTTTGTGACCAAGAGTTTGTGTCGGATACTAGAATATTAACTTCTTCACGTTTTTTTTTCAAAGAGTGTAGAGTATGATAATTCAGGTCATTTTACTTTTTCTTACTATAGCCACGTATAATTGAGAGAAAAGGTATATAGTGTTATAATAGGTGTACCTTTTAAAGTGGCATTGTGTAATAACTTGCTGCTTGCGCTTATATTACTGAGGTGTATTAGTGAATATTGAAACGTTAGTTACCAAACAACAACAACCAATCGCGCGAATTATGTACCGTTCTAATACATGCATAAAATGCATGAGATTTTATACCTTCTTTGAATAATACAAATTTCATCCAGTCTAAGATTTTTAATAACTATTGGCTGCTGCTGTTGCTGTTACCTGTGTGTATGTGTGTGTAAATATTGAATACCTTTATTTTTTAATTTTCTCAAGTCGAATGAATATCACGAGCTTTGACTATAAAATTTCTCACGGAAAGTGAAGCTTAAACTCGCACAGATTACAAACTCGATTCATTGTTATAACAGATCATTGCCACACAGACGAAGTGTACGTTTGATTTACTATTGTCAATCTTCTAAATCGTTCGTGTTTATCGATGTGAATGTGTTATTTTTTTTTATTTTTTTTGGGGGATTGGTAATGTCGATTATATTTTGAATTTTGATGATGTATACCGAGATAACGAAACAATGAAACAATTAAATTATTCAATGTTTTAATAAATCATTAAAAAATTGAAGAAAAAAAATCGAGCGTTGTTAAAAAATAAATGAAAAAGCATGGTTTCACATTTTTCATCTTTAGTCTCAAATCCACACTAAAATCGATTTAACAAGACTACAAAAAAAAACAAATTTAAAGCTTGCACCTCAATTAAATTTAATAGTAAATAACAAATCACAATTTCCTCAAACTAAAAAAAAATTCACATACAAATAGCTCAGTTGACAACAACGAGATAATACAGAACAAGAAAAGTAACTTTACTATCTTATGAACAAACACACACACGCAAACCCAAGAAACAACACGCGAGGTTCATTTACTCATTCTCGCGATTTCGGTGACAAGCCGATTTCCAACTTATCCCCAAGGTCCGTTTAAACCATTCACTGGATTCTAGGGGAGCTTGCGTGTACAAGACCTTACTTATAATAAAGATAAGAGGGGAGGGGATGGTAGTTTAATCGCCGGATCGTGACGCGAATGAACAATGGGAATCAAAGTGCGCGCACTTGTCCTGAGGCTTTATTATAGTCGCGGATGTTTGGTATACACACAGGTGCGTGTGGATATATTATATGGGTGTAAGAGATGAAGTAGATTTGAGGGTCGCAGGTGTTGAATATTGCTGTGAGCTTGTTACTTGATTTTATGAAGATTGGAGAATAGTTGAAGTGACTGAACTTATCTTGCTATGTGTATTTTGGAATTTATTAATGTTGGAGTATTATGAATTTTTTCGAAAGCATACTGGTGTAGTACTGTTGAGAATGAAAGATCGAAGTAAAAGACACTTATTGTTTTAATGGAATTTGAAAAACGAAAGTAAATGTATATGCAACGGTATAGTTATATATGCTAATGTATATGTTAAGTAAAGGCTTAATACATATTCTTATATATTCTTGGGGTAATTTATATCGTAATTCAATAAAAAAAAAATTTATTTCATACATAAGTGATTTTTCTATTATATTATAATTTTTATGTAATTATTTACAGTTTACACAGTTTATTTATCCATAACTTAGATTCCATTATTTTTATTTATACAAAAATTTAACAATATACATATGATAATAAAAATTTTAAATATAAATTTTTTTTTCTATCTTTAGAACAATAATTATTATCTCAAACAAATTATTTTTACCCTTTTTTTTTTATATTGAGTCAGCATAATCATTAACATGACTAACACAAATATTATTATTTTTTTTTTGTTCAATAACAATTTACAGTTAATACACTTTCATTCTTCATTACATATTTTTCACAAGACAAACATAATATATTATAAGCCTTGCTTCCATCGAGGTCCCCAATCAAGATGATCGTTCTCTCTCTCTCTCTCTCTCTCTCTCTCTCTCTCTCTCTCTCTCTCTCTCTCTCTCTCTTAACGAACCACATTATTTATATATATACACATATAGATCGCTCTGAAATGCCAAGCAAAGGACACAAGTGTGTAGTCTAAAGTACACATACGGAAAAATCATTATACCCCCCTTCTTCTCTTCTGCGTCCCCAAGTCACGCGTCAAAAAGCTGCATATCGTCTCTTATATACGCATACACACACATAAGCATACATACTTCTATACATCCGACAATGCACATTTACAGACGTTCTCGGCCTCTCTTGTCTTCCCTCCTTCTCCATCTATATCTTTTTCGAGCGAGAGCTCAATGCAAGTAGCTACTGCTACTGCTGCTGCCGTAGCAGTAAGCAGCAAGCAGTAGTAGTACATAGTTGTAGTAGTAGAGTCCGAGAGGGTTTGGCCTCGGCAGGTCGTCGGCCCGGCGCGCGGTGACCTCCCACGATCTAGGGCGCTGCAACCGAGCCTGTGTACGTATGTATGTATGTATGTATGTGTGCACTCGCTCGCTCTCTGACGTCAGACCGATATATACGCTACAGACCACATATACAACAAACGATGGCAGAAGCTTGAGCTTCTCTATCTTTTTCATGCATATATGTATATATACTCGTTTGCTGATATATACACACACATACACACAATTTCTCTCGTATATAAAGTTGGGTGGAAAGTAAAGGAGGAAAGGGGAAAGGATATTGTTTCGTGCTACTGCACAACTCTCTCTTTCTCCCTTGGACCTGCACACTACAACTGACGAGAGGGAGGACGATTTTGAGGCTGTGTGGGCATTGGAGCTTAAGTGGAGCGCAAGCATTACAGAGAGTGAGAGAAGAGCTTGCGAGGCCACAATATGGAGTATATGATTTTTGTGTATACTGTTGCTTTTTTTTTAATGTGTTATTTGGTTATTTGATGAATGATATAGATTTATGTATATTTATCATATATATTTGTATGCTTGTTCATATTTGGACGTTTAACGGATCATTTATCGAAGGAAACAAGTATATCGAGGTCGAATCTTAATGTGGAATATCCGATAAGATTTTCAGTTTGGATAAGAATTTTTTCATTATTATTATAATTCATTTTTAGTGAAAAATAATAAAATAATGTCGTAAGAGTATAACTAAACATTTATTTAATTTAGTTGTAATTAAGTTACACATATATTTCATTTCTATAATCGACATATTATATCAATACATAATATAATAACTTTACAATACCGTATTATAAAGACACGAAGACTATAAATCTTCTTAAATTTGGTACCATATATAAAACGGAACCAAGTAGCCAATTAACACGTGCTTGCATCTAAAAGCTTAAGCAGCAGGAGCAGCACCTCATGATTTCGTGCTGTTATATTTTAAGCCTCGCAAGCAGCGGCGAGAGAAACACGCGATATTTCCGGCGAGATCGGGATCGTGATTAATTGGGTGTAATAGTACCAAAGGCAAATTTAACCCTTAAGCATTTCTTGAAAATCAAGCTCGCATATTACAAAGTCGTGTTCCTATACCTTTGCTAAAATTCATTTGTATTCGATATACATATGTATAGGTACTAAAGTATTATAACGGTACATTGAATTATTGTGAAATTTGTTGGTATATATATATACACATATGTATATATATCGTATAGAGCTAAGAAGTGCGATATCTAATTCATAAATATACTTATTACTCAAGTATGAAATATTGCGTACACATTACATGTATACATTAACGTACACATGTAATAAGATTTTCATAACTCAATTTTTAAAAAAAGTTATATATACTCACGAAAGATAAATTCGCCACCTTTCGATTTTTCTTTTTTTTTACATGTATATCATAAAATTATACGCATAATCGAGCAAACTTTTATTTATTTTTTGTTTATAAGAATTAAAAATAGATGGTTTAAACGAGTCAATCGATAAATAGGAGGACAGATATTTTCTTCTCTCTTTAGTACATACCACTACTACCACTACTACTACTACTACTTGGTTAGCCATGTATAATAATCAAAGAGCATTAACGAGAAACAACAAGATTCAATGTCGTCGTCTTTCCAACGCATTGAACGAGAGAGAGAGTGAGTGTGAGGCTGGAAGGCCAATATGAAAAAGAATTCAACAAAGAAACTCATAATCAGTATATAGCTAAATAACATCGACTATACTTGCTCGTGTAGTATAAATACTCTATACCGATCATCACTCAACTTGCATACATCAAGTTAAAAAAAAAAAAAAAAAGAAAAAAAAGAAAAAAAAAAGATCTGTAACCATTAAGTTTAAACGCTTGTCAGTAAGTAGTCTTTTACATGTAAAAGTCCAGAGCTCTGCATATACTTATAAATCGCTTGTTACACCTGACGCAACAATAAGCTCACCCATAAACACCGCCATTACATGTGGAACATAAACCGTGTGGTCGTCGTCGTCGTTGTTGCTTGACTCTCGCCTTCTCGCGCGTATCTGGACTTTCATTGAGTGCACAACGAATGAACGAGACTGTAATATACGTACACCCACGTGCGAAATCGGTGCACGAAGTTGCATCAATCCTCGTTGTGTTGGATAAATAAAAATGATGATGGCAATGCACCTTTATGCCGATCCTAGAAGTAGTATATATTATGTGGGCCTTGTTTGAATAGGCTCTCTCCTTATTCTAATGTGTTTCTATGGTGCATTAACATCTGATGACAGAAACAGGAGACATATCTATATGTATAAATATGTGTATGTCGAAATGAAATTGCCTTTTGGTTTGGCGAGACGAAAGAATTACGAAAATCGATTTTACAAACTAAAAGTATTTATTTGATATTAATATATTGAAAAATCGGCATTTTAAAGTGCGAATGAATTACAGATTTTTTTTTTTCAATTGATCGTTAAGGAACTTTGTTTCTATATAAATTAAGAATTCACTGAGAAATAGAACTGTTATTTTGAGATAGAAGAACCTTTTAACATATAAGAATAAACAATACTTTGATTCCAACCTAAATAATATCTCTCCATGACCAATCGTATTATTAGCATTAAAATTATAGACTAATTTACGCTAATCACTGTTAATAATCAAAATTATGAGAAAAAACCATTTATATTGATAAAAATATTGTTTATAATAGAAAATCAAGACAATAGCTTTTCCATACACCAGCTCTATACTCTTTAAGCTACCCTTTCTCAAATAAACTTAATCTCTAATATATAACGTAATGCACCAATAAGTCGCACACATAATATACAAGAGAGTACCTACCCATAAAGTATAATAGCACGTTCACTGAGGTCCGTCTGAAAGAGTAGATAAAATGAAATAGAGAAGTACGAGGCCTTCGTATATACATATAGATACAGCATCACCATCAGCAGCAGCAGCAGGAGTCAAGTAGGCCCTTGAAAGATCTCATCTCGATTAGGCTAGGAATCAGTATAGGCGCCGTAAGAAAGAGAAAGAGAGAGAGAGAGACTGTCTTTAAAGGTCTGGTTGTTTATGAACAGCTGCGTTCGCTCGCGTATTATCCACACACAAATATTACACACACAGTCATATACATATAAGAGCTAGCAAACGCTGCCTCGTAACTATACCAACGCAGTCGAAGTAGTAAGCGAGATAGATATAGATAGATATATATAGTCAGTCGATGCAAGCGAAACGCAGCAAGCAGCAGCAGCGCTGTTCACCCCGGCCTCGACGGTTCATCGGCCGCGCGGCCTTCCTAATTTAGGCCGCGCCGCGAGCTAACGTATATATATATACATATACAACACAACGCGAGAGAGAGACAGAGATAGAAAGAAAGAAAGAGTGCAGCTCTATAGCTCTCTTGACGCCGCTGACGTCGACTATTTGCTGCTGCTTATGCTTATGCTTATATGCTATCTTTGTTACTCTGCAGTGGAGAAAGGCTGAGACTTACCAGGCTCTTTCTTGATACTTGTTTTTTTTGTGTGTGTGTGTGTGCTTTTTTTATTATTTTCCCTTTCTTCTTTTGTTGCTGTAATTTTTACGTCTAAGTTATAATAGGATATGTCTTATTATTATGACATGTGTGTGTTTTAGAATAATAAATTTAGCTATGCTGATGTGATGATGATGATGATGATTATGTAATTAAAGTCGGAGATTGAAGGCATATTATAGTTGGATGCTGTGGGTATACCTATAACGTGGAAAAATAAGATGTGATTTGGGAGTAGAACTGATTAATTATTCGTATTCGTATGTAGTTTCGATTTATTGATTGGGTAATTATGCTCAGGAAATCAATGTTTAAGTTGATCAAATTTTACGAGGTGGGAGCGGAAAAATAAAGTAGTAATGGTAGGAGATAGACAGACATATGTATGTGTATAGCTTTCATCACTGGATAGTGTAATAGAGAGATAAGTAAAATGCAAGTTTATAATCAATGTGCACTCGAATATTTCAAAAAAACATTTTTTTTTAATTGGATATGTTTGTAAATAAATAACGATTGTTGTTTGTACAAAATTTAAGTAGATATGTCAAATATTGGTCAGACAGATTTTTATTATTGAATTTTTATTTCTTTTTTTTTTTTTAGGTTTGTATTTTTTAATATTTTTCTTTATCACATAATAAATACACTTATTTATGTAATTAACAATAGTGAATTACATTACTTGCCTATAATCAGGCAAATAAATTAGAAAATATATCCAGTTTCTAAAATTGAAAACCGAGATCTCTAAGGTCAGATGAACCTTTTGCTCTAGCATTTTTTTTTATGCGCGTCCCAGAACACATATACATACCAAGGGTATATACATACATACATATCATACATACATATATACATTCTTCTTCTTTTTTTTTTATTTTAAACGGCTAAAGAAAAGGCGTGCCAATTAGAAGGCATTCCCCTCTTATATAGCAGGTTAGGTCAGCCCCCGGCATCCTTAGTCCGCTCTCAAGAACAACCCTCAAAGCGGACGTCAACCTATTCCGCGAACTCGATCAAGAAAAAGAGAGAGAGAGAGAGAGAGAGAGAGAGAGAGAGAGAGAGAAGTGTCCGCGTGAAGGATCAGTAATCGACGTAGTCGACAACGACTATACGACTACGACGACGACGACGTCCTCGGCGTTACGGGCCGAAGCCCGAAGGAGGTCGAGAGCGCGAGAATAAATTAAGCTGCAGTAGTGTGTCTCTCCTCCCCTCTTCCCCTCCTCATCCTACCACTACTCTCTTCTGCAACTCTCAGAAGCTCACTCTCTCGTGTATATATATATATATATATATATATATATATATATATATATCTGTATGTACGTATGCATGTATATTCTCTTATAGGCGTAGAGAGACAGAGAAAGAGAGAATAAGCAAACGTCACAGTGTGAACGCAGCCTAAGGCCGCGAGAGTGGCTCACCCCGTCCTCGCTTACTTATATACTATATCTATCTATATCTATCTCTCTTTCTCTCTCTTTTTAACGCGGCACAGCAAGAGTAGAACTCTCGCGGGTTCGTCGGCCGCGCGCAACCTTCGAGCCGAAACCAGGGCGCCTCGTGAGCGCTGCTCTCTCGCGAACGCGCGCGCATATATATATACACACTCTCACAGAGTGGTATATTATAACATGCATACACGCACACCTACACTATATTATATCAAAGCACTCGCTTATAAACGAGAACCAACGAATGAGCGAGTGAGATAGAGACTGAATCTATGTGTGTATGTATGTATGTATGTATGTATGTGTTTCGCTTTTCTTTTTCTTATGCTCTTTCTCTGTCTATCTTTCTCATTCTGAGGGGATACATATAGTATTGCAAGCTCGCGCTGACGGGGGAAGTTCTCGCTCCTGTGACGCGCGTTCCAGAAATGAATTCGGCTTGGATGGGCTTTATATAATATATATGTATATGTATATATAAATGGAGGGAGGGAGAGAGATCTGGGTGCTGATTTGTATAGAACAACTCGTTGTTCATTTTTTGTTTTGTTTGTAATAGGGAAAGTTTCGATTGATCAATTTCGTGAGATATTTTTTGTTTTACTTTGGGAAGAAAATTAAAAAAATAACAAGAACTTGCAAGCACGAGTTAAGAAATAAGCTTATGTTTCTATTAATTATTTAATTATTTTTATTTAAAATGTGAACTTATTATAATTTTATCAATAGTTTTTTAACGATACAATTGAATCTGTAATGTTTATTTTTAAAAATAATAATAAAAAAAAAAAAAGAAATCGAGCTTTAAAAAGTAATAAATTCGATAAAGTTCACTTTTACAAGCATTCTACGAAAAAAAGTGATCAGAATCGATAAGGAGAAGAGAAAAAAAATCAAGAAAAAGAAAGGAGGGCCTGTAAGACAACGAAAGCGAGAGTGAAAGTTGGGAGATGGCCCTGTGCACATAAGTATGACGTATATAGTAAAGAGAGAGAAAGAGAAAGAAAGAAAAAAAAAGAGAGACTTATATATACAATCGCGGATTGCGTGCCAGAAAAATTCTCCTTCTCGACGCGAGCGAGAGCGCGGCCAATGGTGCAAGAACGAGCGCGCGCGCGCGGAGAGCGCAAGCGAACGTTATACTTGTGCCCTGACGCCCGAGAGAGCAATGCACTCGTAGCCGAGTCCTTGCGCTGATCAGTGGTTCTCAACTCGCTCAAGTCTTTTTTCGCTTATATTTGCCTATACTATATTTGCTACTGCTGTTTCTGCTACTACTGTATAGTTATAAGAGTATATTATAAAGCGTGGGTTGTGTTTGTAACTTAGAGCAAGTGCAAGCCCTTTTTTGGTCAAGAAATAGTTACAATAAAGGATATCGTATTTTAGCCTGAATAAAAATTTTAGGATTTAATAATTGAGATTAATCAAATATTTATATAATTTAATTTTATAAAAATCAAATTTTTTGATAATAATTGATAAGTATAACAAGAAAAAAAAAATTGCCATCCGAGAATAAATAAGTCGAGCTTTTTTACATACGAAAGCTTGGAGAGAGCTATAAAAGCTAGGGAATTTCCATCAGCTTCTCACAACTCGAGTAACAAAACTCTTGACTACGGAGAACCACTGGGTGTCCCATTCGAAAAATCAGGCCACAAGCATAATGTGCGTATCGAACGAAGGGGTCGTCGTCGTCGTCGTCGTCGTGGCCAGTCGTCGTAGGTATTGTTTAATGATCAGCTGCCGTCGTCGTTGTCATCGTTGTTGTTGGCGTGAGCGCAAACTTTCTCTATCTCTTTTTCATCGATCAATCAGTAGCTCTGTATTTGCCTCTTCCTCTCTCGCGGCTTCTGCTCATTCGAGTGACTCAATCCGTGCAAGCGTGCGAAGCTAATTACAACGTCGTCATGTGTATGCGTCATCATCCTCCTATCCGAGCGCTTCTCTTTTTTTTCCGTGATCGCGAGCGGATGTACTCGGTTATCCGTATATTGTTTGTCGTTTGGTGATCTGCTCTTGATGATCGGTATGCCAAAATGCTCGATCTTTTAAAATTTTATGTAACTGCAGGGGATGAGCTTTTACTATCAAATTTTGATTTTTTTAAATTATTTTATTACATAATAATTTAAAATATATATATATATATATATATATATATATATATATATATATATATATATATATATATTTTATAAAAAAAATACAATTATTTTTTAT
>JAPYZE010002813.1:0-15886 GCA_030522805.1 Leptomastidea abnormis | reverse complement strand
GGGCCTGGCAAGTTACTTTAAAGATAAAAGTAAAAGTGTTATGATATAAATAGTTAGTAACAAATACTTGTACAACGCCATTTAATTAAAGTTTCATTATTAATAAAAATATTATAATTTTTTAAAAATTTTTTTACTAGTGATAGCAAGATAATTTTTTCAATTTAAACTGACTTACTATTAATATTAAAATAAAAAAATGATATCATTAATCTAAATCAATACTGAAAATGTTAAAAAAATAAAATTAATCATAATCATAAAATAAACTTGACTATTTTTTATAGATCTCATTACTTGTATAACTTGAATAAAAATTAATTTTTTTAAGGAATAAATATTAAAGTTGCAGTATAAAAGAAACAATTTTCTGCGAAAAAGTAGATTTAATAACATATAATAAAATTTTTATTATACAACTAAAAATTTTAATTATTTCAACTTATGTCGAAAATTTTTAAGAAATTGAAATATAATGTTCTTAATAATATAAAATAAACTTGACTTCTTTTCATTGATCTCATTACTTGTATAATCTGAAAATTCATTCATTGTAGAAAAGTTAACAAAAACGTAGTTAATGATGAAAACTTTAAATACAGGGAAGTAAATAAATTATGTAATGAAATTTTATGTAAACATAATAAATTTTTGTTAACGTTTAAAAAAAGAATGTTTTGTACAAAAGTAATTGGATCATATCAAACTTGCCGTCCATTTTATAACTTTTTTTTTAAAAAAGTTAGTTTTTGGGGGAGATTTCATTTCTTGTCCAGTAAATTTTCAATTTAAAAATTGTACTTCAATGGCTTATAAATTAATGTTGAAACGTAAAAAGGTGTTTTTTCATTAATAACGCGTATTCAGTTTTTTTACATATAACTCATTTATAGAAAAACAGTTTTCAAAACGATTCTAAGACTTTTAAATAATTTTTTTCTTCAAATGCTAGTAGTATATAAGTTGGTGGGTAATTTTGCAATAATATTTTAACTATCAGACTGTATATTTGTCATAATATGGGCAGACGTTTGTAAAAAATGTATACGTATCAATAATGGCAAGATAAATCAACCGTTTTTAATTATTCACAAAAATATTAAAATTTTAAACTTGTTATTTAACTATATATTTCACACCTCCAATGTAGTATTTTAAGTATCAATATAATATAAACGTATTAATGCATAATAATAGGCAGATCTATTGCTGTAATATAAGAAGATATCTTTCATGTAAATGAAATAAAGCATGTTGCAGATATGTTTAAGTATCCATTTCTTGCCCACTCAATAATCTTTCAAATTAAATTTGTTCCAAAAATAAAAGATATATATTTTTTGCACCTTTTGGCCACTGTTTTTGTACTATATTTTCATCTTTTATTTCGTACCATTTTTTACCTTGACGTAACATATTAGTATAGTGACCTTGTAAAAATGGACCGTGATGAAATACTCCACTCACAACTTGATACTTTTTATTGTTTATTGTAATTTTTGATGTTGGAATGGAGTTAACGTTAACAATATTTCTTTTCAAAATACCTTTATCAGTATTATAAAATAAAGGAAATTGTATTATAAGTATTGTATTATTAACAACTAAATCATATTTTTTTATTAACTTTGATTTGCAATCATTATTGCAATAAGTATTGATATCATGCCACTCTTTAATGTTGTAATCAATAATTTCTTGCAATGTACAAGATTTTACACCTTCTGGTAAAGAAAAAGATATAACATATTTCGATGAAATTAAATGATTGCAGAAAGTACAACAAGAACATTTAATTGTTTCACTCCATTGATTATTAAGAACATTTTGTAATATAAGTGATTTTTTACATAATATACTCAAAAATTCAACTGCATCTTGCTGTGTTTTCAGCGTAAATTTATTATCAACAAAAAGTTTTAACCCTTCAACATCTACATTGCTTTTTGAAATGTATTGTTGGAACACAATTTTCACTGGATCATCATAGGTATTTCCTAATAAAATTCTTCTTATAGTTGTTGAATGAAATAAACTTTGTAAGCTGGAAGTAGCATAGCAAGAAACAAAATCATAATTTGGTAAACCAATGATATCTGAACAGTCATTCAGAATACCATTTACATCCTCTTCCTGACCAACTAAAATATTTTCTTTATTTACCCATTTATTATCGTGCACCTTGAAATGCGGAGCTTTTTTATTATGAACTGGAACACGGAAGGGATCAAGATCTGGTTTGTATATCGATCTTAATCTATTATATTCTAAGATAGCACTTGTATCTGCAAAACATTCTGAAGGATCAAAATTGATAAGATGTAGGCCTTTTAATGTAGTAACTCTAGAAAAAGCAACGTAAGTTTGCCCAGCCGTAAATACATTACTTCCTACATCGATTAAAGCATTTTTCAAGCTCAAACCTTGGCTTTTATGTATGGTTATTCCGTAACTGTGACAAATAGGAAATTGCTGTCGTGTTATATATATTTTATCCTGTACACAGAATTGATAATCTAATCTAGATATATCAAATTCCTTCTCATCCTTTAATTGTATACGTATACTTATTACATCTTTATTTCTATCTTTTGAAACGGAAGTTACTTTACCTATCGTACCATTTACCAATCCTATGGATACATCAATATTTCTTGTTATCATAACTGTACAACCAATCTTAATTGTTATAATGCGTGCAATACTGCAAGTTTTGTCATCATCATTATTCAATACTTTTAATACATTCTTTTGAAATCTCTTAGAACATTGAAAAGTATCTTTTGCAATAAGTTGTATTTCTTCAGCTTCAATCGTTTTCATCATGGTTTCATTTAGAGCACGGCACATTTTCCTCGATGGCAACAAACAAACTGTATCGGAGGGTAGATTTCGTAGATATTCGCATATTTTTTTAATATTATCAGAACAGTTATCGATCGATAAATTAAGTTTTCTCATTTCTATCTTTTCTATGTCTGATGGAGTAATAAAACCTAAGCGTATACGTGCAAGAATTTCAGCATAAATTTCATCAGTTTTTTGTCTCATATTAATAGTAAGTTCCTCATACTCAAATAATTCCCATAAATTAATTGGTATGCCTATCGATCTAATATATTTTTCAATCTTATCTTTATTTAACTCAACAAACACAAAATCTTCACGAACAGGAGCAAGTTGAAGCAAATCACCAAATACGATAATATTAATTTTTCCAAACCAACTATCATCGCAATCAGATGTGTTGAATATTTCAGTCAAACGCAAATGTATATACATAAAAGTTAAATTGGATACCATAGATATTTCATCAATAATAATTAAATCTACATTTTTCAACGTTTCTCTTACTTTCTTTAAAGCCGCTGCTGACAACTGTTTATATTTAGCTGTTCCTCCTTGTTCCACTGGGAGCTGTAATAGTCTATGGATAGTGAGCCCTTGAATATTATGCGCTGCTATTCCAGTTGGAGCTACGACAGCTGTATTTTTGCCTCGATGTATTTTATTCCATAAAACTATCGTTTCTATAACAAAACTTTTTCCTGTACCTCCTTGTCCACTTACAAACATTCGTAATATTTTGTCACTGGATATAGTTGATATCATTTTATTAAAAACTCTTTGCTGGTCTGTATTAAATTTAGAAATCGATATTTCTAAATCTTTTTCAGAGACAATTTGATCAGCAACCATTTTAAAATCATTCATTGCATTGTCTACTTCTATAGGCACGCAACCTTCAGGAAAGTCGAGAGAATTTAAAGGTGTATCAGTTTCACTTTCTTCTAATTCGTCTTGAATCAATTTATTCATATTATCCATGGCTTCTTGTATAACTATAATTTTGCTGTGGTATTCCATTGCTTTGATCAATTCATTCTGTTTTGCTCGAAAAGCTTCAGTATAAGTACTGTATGACCCTTTTAGCTCATCAACATCCCTCCAAGGTTGGTACAATAATAATAATGCATGATAATAAGATTCTGGCTCACTTATCGGATTAAAGTTATAATGATTTATAAGATATGGTTTTTTTCTTTTTTTGCAAAATAGACCATTAGGCATCTTATAATACTCTGCAGTATAAATTGGTTCTTTTTTTACAATTTCAAAATATCTAGCAAAATCGTATAGACACATCTGATCCAGATCTTTAGAGCCAGGTACATTAGGATCAAATATAGGCCTATTAGGATAATAATCATCTACAAAAGATTTATGAAAAATATCTGTTGAGTCATCTGGAAGATTTTCAACGTAATTAAACGGCTTTACTTTTTTATATCGAATCATCCCAACATTTATCCACTTTATAATTGTATCAGAATCAGTAGCATGCAAAGGATGTCCAAGTAGCATATCTGCAGCTTCAATTGCTCCACATTCTCTGTGTTGCAAAGCACGCATACCAAACGCCCATAGATGACTGTGGAGAGATTTATTTTCTTTAATATCTGAAAAATCAATATTACTTTTTTCGCCTTTTGTCCCATATTTGCACACATATTTTGTCAATAGGTAAGATGATTCACCAATGTATTGAGCATCATTATTCCCTTCCCATATAATTAAAAGGGCAGACATGTAATCATTGATAAATCTTTCATTTTTCGTTCTAGGTAAATCGTAAAATTTGCTCTTATTTTTTAATTTGTTACGATTAGCTATAGCAACAGATACATCTCTAAAAATTAATTTATCAGTTACTTGACGTGGAAAACCGAAACGACACGCAGTCGTCATACCAACTTTCTTTTTTTTGTGACGCATGCAATAATTATTGTGCTTGTGTCGCTGATATTCGGAAACACGACGATGAAGTTCTGGTGAAATTGTTTTATCAGGTATATGACATGTAATATGTTTTAGTATAAAGTCATGAACTTTTTCGTTAGAATCTTCACCGTAAATTGGTGCATCTTCTATCCAAAATAAGCAATGATAATGAGCTAATCCCCTACCCTGATATTCACGTACCCAGTAGAAATGAGAAATTTTGCCTATAGGATTTGATGATGATAATAAGTAAGCCAAAACGGCTTTGAATTTATTGTGAAAAAATCTTGCTGTTGAAACTGGATCTTTAGCTATTAATTCACTTACTGATTTTTCATTATGCCATTGATTAACTTCTTTTATATACTCTGCAAGATCAGACCACATCCACTCTCCAGGACTTAATGTAACAAAAAATGTAGCAGGTCCATATTCACGTACCATGCAATTCAATTCATTTCGTACTTTTTTCCAGTAAGCTTCAGTACCAGGTAAGTTCCTCAAAATTGATTCCAAGTTTTTTTCAAGCCCTTCTTCGTGTAACTTTTCCTTAAAATCTTTCGCAGTCATTTTATAATGAGGATTGATAATATTCATCATTGTAAAAATTCCTGACCTAATTTGCCTTATATTACTTTGAAACAACAAATAAAAAATATATTGTATACTTAACCTAAATTGTGGATGTTTTGACGCCAATCGACTTTTAATATAATCGTACTCTCTCAAAGAGTTTCTTTCCTCATGCTGGCCCCACTTTCCATATGGGTACAAATCGGGAAAGCATTTTAGATCTAAATCATTGCCCCTACTATCTAAAGCTTCAGCATGAATTTCTAGCATTTGATACAACTCAGTATCAGATTTATTTTCTTTTTTATTGTGTATAGGATAAATAGTATACTGATCGTAAAATGGATCTGATTGAGATTTAAGTGTTATTATAGCTTGCTGCTCATCCACTTTTTGCTGTGTACTATTTTTATCGCGATTGTTATTTATGCCTGCATCATTATTTTCTATTTTATCTTCATGGTTATTATTTTTTTTTGCATTTTTAATTTTTTCATCTTCATACTCTATGTGCAAATCAAGTTTATCTAAAAGTTGGTCAGGGTTGAAGGGAATTTCAATGTTTGAATATAGTTGATTATTTTTTTTTAACCAGTGCAGAGCTTTCCAAATTTTCTTAACATCAACGTAATTTTCCCAGATTACTTTACTCTTTTTCGACGGATAACTTCTTAATAAAATATATATTTCGTGATTAGTATTCAAAGGATCTGTATCGGGGCATAATTTTTCTAACGTTTTTTCTGTTCCCAAAGGTAAATGAAATGTTCTACCAACAACCTTATCAATTTTAACATAGTGAGGTAAATTTTTGTTCATGACGGTATGCATTTTTTGTACCATCTGAAAAGCTTTGGCGCGTTGTATTAATATTTTTTCAAACATGTTAAGGTCATGAATTTCCACTGGAACTTCTGGAGCATACAAATTATTTAAAACACACATTGATGGCATCTTATCATATTTTAGATTTGATAAACAACTCGTGCAAAATGAATATTCTTTTGAAAGTGAAAGATTGTGATGATCTAAAAGTTTTTCCATGAGAATATTTTGTAATCCAAATAATTGGAATGCAATATTAGAGTCAGTTTCAGTATTAAAAGTCTTTATATCCCGTGCACAAAATAATCTTTTACATGAAATACAAGGAACAGTAGGTGGATCAGTCACTATTTTGGTATATTCCTTTATTCCAATGTGAAATTTTTCTTTCAATTCCAATTCATTTAAAGATATGTGTTCACAATTTTTTGTACTTATATGTGAAATACCAGATTTTTTAGCCTGATGTACAAGTTTTGCTAAAATTTCTATATCCGATTTATAAAGAGCATTATCGATGTCAAAAATAAAAGTATATATGCGTTGTATACTATAGATTAAATTTTTGAGATTTCGCAGTGTCGGATAATGATACGATAAAGCAACTAATTTCAAAAATTTTGAAGAACACAATAATGGTTGCTCGTAACAAACTAGTGGGTGTCCAATTCTCCCAGACTCACGTTCTCCTGAACATAAATCTATATTGCAAAAAAACTTGTTTGCATTGAAAAATGAAAGCTGCATAATTTCTCTGAATAACAATTCGAGTTCTTTCAATATGTCAATATCAATAGTTTTGCAATAGTCATTGCATAACCATACTGAAACTTTTTCGGTATTTGAATCTACAAGGTGCAGAGGACGATGATTTTGTTTTTCGTTCTCTTCCAGCCTCTTATTGAATTCATAATTTTCAAAAAAATACGCGCCAACTGAAAAGTATGGTTCTGATGAAGCATTATGTTGAGGCTTGTCACATAAGGCAGTTAATGCAACTTTTGGATTATCTTCAATAATAATACCACCTAATCTAGTTAATAATACTTCGATCTTGGTTTTTAATTTTTTCAAAGTTCTTTTACATTCAAGAATTTTATCATCGCGGATATTTAGGCATGATGAAACTAAATATTCAGCCTTTAATCTACTTTCTAATGAAGAATCTAGCTTTTTTATAACACCGGTAATATATTTTTCCATATTTTGTCTCATTGTTTTGCTTTTCTTGATATTTTGTTTCGTAATAAATTTACTAATTTTTTTATTCAGACAGTCATTTTTTGTTTCACGACTATATTTATTTTTAATTGTTTTGACTGCTAAATTTTTTCTTTCTTCAAGATTTTTATTTTTGTTCAATTTGTACGATTGTTTTTTTTTCTCTGAAATTTCTTTTGCATGTGTTTTATTGTACTCTTTCTGTTTAGTTATTATTTTAGATTGATTTAAATTATAATAATTTTTTTTTTGTCCAATATCTCTGTTGCATGAGTTTTATAATATTTTTTAAATTTATTAGATCGATTAGTACTTACATCATTTGGATTATGTTTTAAAATTGTATTTGATATGTTATCTAACTTATCACATACTTTATTAGAAAGATTAGTGAAATTGGTTTCTTCCATTGTTTGAGAACTTTTTATACTTGTTACAGATTTTGACTCTTCGTCTATCCTTGCACGTTTTGTATTCCGAGAAACTCCTGATGTGCAAGTAACCATTTCACGTTTTTTATTAAAATTTAACGAAGTTGAATTTACTATAAAATTTTTATCTCTAGTGTCATTGAGAGTACTAACTTGGTTTAGTGATTCAAAATTCGGTAACGCTTCAATATTTAAAACTTCTTGTTGCAAATTTATTACGTCATTTTTCTGACTTGAATTTTCATACAATTTCATTTTATTTTCCTTACGTTTCTCTCTTCTCGACTGTAATATTTTTTCTTTATTCCTTTTATAATAATTCATTTGCTTACTAATTAATTTATCATTATTTGTTACTTTGCTGTTATTTTCGCAAACAATTTCTGGTATAACACTTTCTTTTCTAATCGTTTCGTTATATTTAATTGATTTATTACATCTAACATTTGTGTGAAGTGAATGAGATTTTACACTGTTTATCTCGTTACAATCTTTGCTAACTCTTACTTCATCAACTTGCATATTAGTCTGATTATGTAACATTAATTTTGACAGATTTTTTACATTATTATTCAATGTATTTTGTTGTAAATGTAAACAGTAATTGTGCTGACTAGATAAACTACTTGCACATGGGAAAAGTTCAATGTTACGTTTTCTAAACATATTATACAAATGTGAGCGCATATCTTTCCGGCTATATGTCATATCCTCAGGTTTGTATCCATATAACAAAGACGTTGCATTAGCTATTGAAAAAACACCACAATCTAAAAGATTGTTTTGCAATTGAATTGTAGGATACTCAATATTTTTACTTCCATTAAAACAATAAGGATGCAATTTAATTAAGACATCTTTAAATTCTTTTGCTAAATATTTATTATTTAAAGAATCGTAAATGAATAGAGCTTTGGTGTCGTAGTGTGAGCATATCCAATGCCCACTATCTAATGGACCTTTAAACAATATTTGAATATGTTTATCGTTTTCATCAATTTGTTGTATTTTATGAGTTCTTTGTACGTATAGTGGACAACATGGCTTATACCAGGAAATTTCTTCAACCATTTTATTAAAGTAATCTACGTGATCACTGTTTAGATACTGACCGTTGAGAATACGATCACTTCGGTATGTGTACAATCGAAGATCAGCATAGGATACAGAGTTTACTGTATAAGGAAAATGTTGAATAGATTTATCAACAAGCATTTTTACAAGGTGTGATCGCATCATCTCTATTTTATAATTTAACATGTGAGGTTTCAAACCACATATTAGCGAAACTACAAAAGCAATAGCATGTACACCGCAATCTTTACCATTTATCTGTTTCTGAACAAGTGGAAATATAAATTTTCTCTTTTCTGAAAAATAATAAGGATGAATCAGTTTTAAAACTGCTTTAAAATCTTCGTGTAAACTTTGATTATTTAAAGAATCAAAAATATAAATATCTTTACTATCGTAAAAAGAACATACCCAATGTCCAATAGCCAATGGCTCTTTGTTTGGAGGAGATGAATACAAAATTTGTACATGCTTACTACTTCTTGATACTTCAAAAACATTATTCATTTGAATCTCATAATTACAAAATGGTTTATAATTTGTACAGTTCCTAACGAGTCTGAGAAAATAATCAACAACATCTTCTTCAATATGTAAATCTTTCACCTGATTTTGCCTTGCCACGCTAAAATCTTCCATATTATTTTCGATATCCATTTTTATTTACCTTCGTTTATTATTATAAATACAGCAATAGTGCAATTATTATAAATAAACCGTAGAAAAAATTACAGAAAAAATGTAATAAAATTACTAGACTTTTATTTTATAAAATACCAATAATAAAGATTAATTTATAAAAAAAATTATTTATTTTAATATAAATAAGAAAATGAATATGTTCTAAAAGAATATTTACAAACTGAAGATTATATTGCACGATAATAATTTATGACGTTAAACAAAATTTTTGTATATTAATTTTGATGGAATAGTGTTATTAAAAATAGATAGATGTATACTAGATTTTAATTTAATTAAACTGTGGCGTTTATTATTTGTGGCTTTTTATATTTATGTCTACAATTATCTTTAGCTGATAAAAGGAGTTGATTTTACGTTTGAAGCTGCAGATAAGGATTGTTTAATGCTAAAGCTGTGGCTCTTGTTAGTGGCAAAGGCTATGTATGGCTAAGGCTGTTGCTGGTGACAAAAGCTGTTTAAGGCTAAGGCTATGGCTATTGTTGGTGGCAGAGGCTATTTAAGGCTGAGGCTGTTTGAGGCTAAGGCTATGATGGCTGTTTTTGGTAGCAGAGGCTGTTTGAGTTCAAGGCTATGGCTATTAATGGTGGCAAAGGCTGTCTTAGGCTGTTTGTAATAAAAAAATAAATAATTTAAAAAGTTTTTATTTATGAATAATACAACAATTGTAATTGACAAAAAATAATAAATTGTAGTAAAATGTAGCATTAATCAAATAAACTATGAAAATTAGTATAGTGTATTTGTTGACAATTAATAGTACACTAATTAATTAATAATAATAATAGACTGATTACTCTTGATAATTAATCAAGAAAATTTTCAATGCAGATACAATAAAAAACTGTATGTTATAACAATAGATACCTAAAAAAAAGAAAGATATCATTATTCAAAACTTTTTATAAAAATTCTATGAACAAAAAAGATAAATTAATCAACTTACATATATGTTATATGAGCTTGCAATTTTACAAAAAGCTGTTTTTTATTGATTTTTCTTTTGCTTAATTGATCCAAATATCGTGAAAACCTGTGAAAAGGAAAAGAAATATTATAAAGCATTAATTTCAAAACATGGTCAAGCAAAATTAAAACACGCCTTATGTAACACAATCAATCACTAATAATGTATTTGTTGTATAACATTGAAAGTTTTTTGTATTGGTATTGAAACAATAAAATAAACTTATGAAACAAGCTTGGTCCTTATTACAGTACTATGCTTAAAATTTTTTTTCTTTTACTTCCTTTTACCAAGAAATGCATTAACATATTTGCAAGAGTATTTATTTTGTGTAATTGTTTCAGTTATAAACAATAACATTTTAATTAAATTTAAAATTAATTTTGTAGGTTACTTTTTGTATACATGCAATTAAACTTATAAAATTTATTCAAATATTTTATATCCATAAGATTATGGATATGAGATAAAAAATATTTTAAAACATTACATAATGAGATTATGAATATAAAATATTGTAATAAATTTTATTAGAATAAATGTTTTAAGTTTAATTGCAGTGAAATGTCCATATAACAATATAAATACACATTATAGTTTATTATATATTAAAATGTAATGAAAATTTGGATTGCTTTTTTAATATTGCTTTTTTTGTATTGAAAATTATGACATTGAAAAGAAATTTTATTTATGTTTTTGTGAAGCAAAAGCAAAATTTATAAAAAGAAAGTTGTCATTTGTAAAAAAATTTGCATCTTTCTAAGCCAAAGTACATGTACACATGAAGGAAATGATAAATAATAAGTGTAAACAAAAACAAATAGGTACCTTTTATCTTACAAAAGTATGTGCTGCTGATAACCAAAGACCAAAATTTTTAACCAAAATAACTTGTCAAACTCTTGTAAAACTGAAAGCTATCAAGAGGCACGTTTGGTACTGTGACACATTAACGTCTCTATAATTTACAGTTTTTCACAGGATATGAGATACTATCAAGTACCAGAATCATATATAAAATATAACCAACAAAATCAATATACATATGTTTAACGAAAAATGTAAATCACATAATGTATAAACAAGTCACGTGTTTTTTGACTGTTGTGATTCAGCGCGCCTGCGCACTGTAATAGCACATTTTATTGATTTCCAAATTTTTTTTCATCTTTAAATAATAAATAAAAATATTTAAATATTCAACTAGAAAAAATTTTGTTATATAATAAGTTAAAACTATCACAATATAAAAAAAATATGTAAAATACAAACAAAAAATAAAACCACAAAATTTTCAAAAATTATTTTATTTCAATTTTATTATAAACAATTTATATTTTTATTTTAGATAAATAAACTATAAACTCTTTTATAATTTATAGTGAACGTATATTTTTTATAAATATTAGTATGAAATATATTTTTTTTAATGTTATTTAATATCAATGTTTTTTTTTAAATGAGATCTTGTATTTCTTAGAAATATAAATCAGTCTTTTTACATTATTAATGTTCTAGTCCGCGACTTACAATACAAGTATCACATCATTACTATATTCTAAACAAGTATCACATCTTTATCGTACTAATAAAAATAATTGAAAACATTGATATTAAATGTATAATAATATTAAATTTACTTGATTACAGCAATCAATATTAAATAAAAATGTAATTGAACAAGTAGAGTAATTTAAAACTACAATAATAATAAAACATGAAATCGTGTTTTTAAACAAAAAGTACAATTACAATAATGCCATCTTTTTAGATATTAATGATTCACACTTTTCAAGTTTTACATTTTTAAATACTTTTTTAGATTTTACATTGTAATTAACGCAGTCAGTTTTTATTATATTAAATTTATAAGTTTTCTATACTAACTATGCACTTTTACTTTAAAAATAATTTATAATTTTTTTACTAATACTTGAATATTTTATACGTAAAAAAAGGTATTTCTAAGCACAATAAAAAGAATATTAGACTTATGAATAATTAATTTAAAATTGTAATATAAACTTAGAAATATCTTTTAATTACGTAATTTAAAATATTGTTTCTAATCAAAAAAACTTATTCTAAAATTAGTAAAAAAAAAATAGACAATCATTAGTTTTTCATTTATCTACTTCTGTCTTAGATAACTTAATTGGTTTTCCACCTTTTCTAACTTCAATAACTGAAAGTGGTTTTCCATCGGGTACAGGTTTAATGGAATTCATATTATCACATGACAAAGTAACAACAGCATCTGCAAGAAAAATATGCATTTATAATTACAATTTATTATTAATCATAATAATAAAAATAAAATACAAGTATACCTTGATCTTGAATGGTACCAATGACTGATACATAGTCTCCCAATTCTAGCGTAGAAGAAGTAAATAGTTTGACCTGTACATTAATTTTTCTCTTGCCGTCAGTTATTGCACCTAAGCCATAAGACATTGTTTTGGTACGATTATGCACAATGTTAAAATTAGTGCGAACATAGCCCTTTATCACTAAAAAAATGTAAATAATTAAAATGAAATTTAATTGACTAATATATTTTCAAACTTACCAACTAATCCTGAAGCACAATGAATATTATCAAATGTCACTTCCTTCAATACTGGAGATACTTTATTATTCAACTTGTAAAATCCTTTAAATTCAATGGTAGTGTAATCTTTTATAATAATCTCAAAGGGTATAAAATTGTTTTGTTGGCGAAAACGATTCAATGTGACAGCCTTACATAAAGCTCCATTGATGTCCAAAATCTGTAAATATATTTATAAATTAGATGAAATTATGGGAAAAATATTGAATTTAATTAACAATAATTTTACTCTTTGTGAAGATATCTTGGGACAAAATTGGTTAATCAATCCACTGCCCCATATTAAAACTTCTAATCTTTTACTACCATTGCTTAAAATGAATTTAAATAATAATTCATCTTCTGTTCCAGCTTGAGCTGGGGCTGTAATTGCTTCTACATAACCTACCACACACCTGTAATAAAATATTTATCATGTAATTATCATAGTTTTAAGTAGACAATTATAAAAATAATAAAAGTATGAAAATTTTAAAGAATTTAATAAGCAAATAGTTTATTAAGATAAAATTACACTCTGAATACTTTGATGATAAAATATGGATAACATGAACTCACGTGGTTGGATCTCGATCTGTAAAATCATCGAACTCCTCGTTACTTGTAAAATCTTCCATGATTCTTCACTTAATAGGAAAATTATTCTTAAACAATGTAAGAACAACAATTATTTATTATATCAATCTATTTCACTGATATTCTTGAGGTGGTACGTACGTGCGTACACACAAAAGAATAAAGAATATTGGATTTCTTCATTTACATGCAGCAACCTGTTTGTTACCGCGCCAGTATAAAAGTTGCTACTGCGCATCACTTCTGCACATTTTTTATTGATTTCCAAATTTATCGTGTCATCAACCTCTATGTTAATTTCAAATTGCGACTGCGCATCACTTCGACGCATTTTATTGATTTCCAAATTTTTCGTGACATCCCCGGCTACGTTTATTTGTAATTGTCTTCTGCTACAAATATAAATAAAGATATAAAGATCTGATTTTATGAGATAGGACTAAGAGAAAACCAGGACTAGAAATTAATTATTTAATTCTTATTAATTAATTTGAAAGGTAAATAATCTACTTCTTTGTTTTATTAAATTACTATTTTAAAGTGAACTTATTTTTTCTTAAAAATTAATAGCTGTCAAACATGTACAAAAAAAAATTATATAATTGTTAAGCAAGCATTTATATTATTCTTATTTAGTTGATACTTTTAATTACATTCTTATAACATTAATAAAAAATTTGATTATAAAGTAAACATATATATATTTTCAGGTAAATTTTAAACTGTATACTACTTAGTAAAATGGAAAAAGATAAAAAGTACAAATGTGTCAGTTGTGACAAGACGTTTAAACACAAAAGTTTATTAATAATTAATTCATAAAAGAGTAAATTCAGGCGAGAAACCATACAGTTGTGAATTTTGTAAGAAACAATTTGGTCAGAAAAGTAACCTTAATGTCCATGTCAAGTCACACTATAATGACAAAGCTTATAAGTGTAATTATTGTACAAAAGTATTTGTGACAAAATCTCAATTAAACATACATGAAAAAGTACACACTAATGTAAAAGGATATGTTTGTGACTATTGCGATAAGTCTTTTACTCAAAAAATTCATCTTAATAATCATGTTAATGTCCACATGCGATTAAAGATTCATAATTGTGATAAGTGCAAGAAATGTTTTCAAAGTAAAAAAGTATTAAATTCTCATAAATTAAAACAACACACATTATGTCAAATTCCAAATCTAAAAATACCAAACTAAGATAATCTGAAGTGTAAAATTAAATAAAGATAATATATTTTATTATTATATATTTTTACAATTTATTCAATTTTTGTATATAACTTTATAACCTTTCCACATTTTTTTTCTTTTGATCTGTTCATTCTTTATTCTGCTAATGTAAAAAGAATAACCTTTTGTATTTTGTATTGGCATCTCAACCACAAGACACTTATTTTAGCACTGTCTAACTTTTAAATAAATAATATATAAATAAAGAAATTACTACTACATTATACAAAATATAATATAAAAAATTATACATATATCATATATATACAATATATTACTATTTATTATTGAAACAAAATAATATACTGATGAACACCGATTAAATTCATAGTTTTGGAATGCGAAAAAAATCGGAAATCAATAAAATGTGTATATCATATATATATACAATATACATATATACACATACACTTCTTTCTCTCTCACTCCTATACTCATAGCCTTACTCTCGTTCACGCGCAGCCAACTTCAGGGTAAAACCACTTTGGAGGTAGGGAAAAATGAGAAAGTTTTTGGATGCAGTTAACCTAACTTTGCTTGTCATTTTAATGATAAACGGGTTTAATACGTAAAATTATAGGTTTAAATAGAAGCTTATGCTACAAAATTCAGTTTTAAATCAAATATTATTAATTCAAGTAATCTAGGCATTATTTATCGTGCACGCAAAATTGACTTTTTAAATATCAAGCTATATAGTGTCGCCGGCACCGCAGTTACTGTATATTTCAAACTTGCCTTCGTGGCGCTACCGCGCCACTTGATTTTTTTCCTATTTTTTTTTAATTATTATTATTTTTATTTCAATTCTTTTTTTTTTAGGTTATGTCAATTTTTAAGTTATTGTCGAAAAACTAACAAATTTTTAAGAACCC
>JAPYZE010002812.1:0-14903 GCA_030522805.1 Leptomastidea abnormis | reverse complement strand
TTTAATACCGCATACTCGATGCGCCACCTTCGCTAATAGGGCTAATTAAAAATATTAAGCCTTAGCTGGACAGAATCAAATGTCCTCGAGTGTACATACAATTGTACACCCACATCTATTACTGTATTTACCTTACAATCATAACATACGTGGATAGAAATCAGAAAAAGGAGAGAGATGGTGATGAGAGAGAGAGAGAGAGAGAGAGAGAGAGAGAGAGAGAGAGAGAGCATCAGAGCACTGCTCTTTCAAGAATTCCATCTTCTAAGGATCAGGGAAGAGCTTTACAGAACCTGTTATGACCTGGAGAAGGTTAGGCGATTCTGCGTTTGGCTTCAAATGGCGTAGGCGAATCGTGGTGGTGAATTTTGAATTACGATGATTTTGCAAGTTTGTCTGGCAAGAAAGGTGCGTATTTCCTTAGTGCGAGATAGATCGTATGTGAAGGGCTGCTCGCAACGCTTGGGCGACGACTTTCACACTCGTCGAAAAACACCTATTGCGAAAAATATTATTTTTCACAGTAAAAAACAATTATTTTGTACAAAAAAAAAACCTGTTTTAAATTATTTATTATACATAAAATTAATTATTTAAAAATATTTGTTTTAACAAACCTTACCCCATAATTTAAATTTCCCGTTATTCAAATGGTAAGGGTGGTCGCAATTTTAAAAGGTGCGTCGATAAGGAGGGTTGTGTCATTTCCCAGTGAGTGGGGAGGGGTCGTGTGTTACAGTTGCAGTTGCTAGAGCGTCGGCTGCTTGTTTTGAGATGTCGATCGTGTATATATATATGTGTAAATGTTATGCAGCGCTGAACGATTGATTTTTTTCTCTGGAGTATGTAATCACGAAAAACAAGTAAAGATTCAACATTCTATTTGATATTTGTAACGAATGCCTCGACATTCCAGCTGTTATACGTTGGACATTTTTTTAATTCGTCGAAAGAATTACTTCGTAGCGGATGCTGTTTTTCTAACCTATATAACGGCAATCGTTTTCTTACGCACACACTTAACATCATGAGGAGATTGAATAGACTGATTTGTTTCAGCAGCTTCAATGAGCGAACAAAAGCTATTGTTATTGTTTATAAATATGATAATGGAATTACGTCTTCTTATAAGATGTACTTACACCTATGATTTTTGACTGATCAAAAATCAGAGCAAGATAGGTGAGTTTTTGCATGTAATAAAAAAAGATTAATATTTGCTTTTATATTGATTTAAAAGTTTGATTTTTGTTTTTAATGTTTTGTATGGCTTAACAAGGTTTTATCTTCAGGCCTAATGGAGCTGGCCTTAGATATTTGATTAAGGCTTTACTTAGCATAATTAATCCTGATGGTGCATTGCAGTTTGTGATTGTATAGAAATAAATGTATGGTTACCAGAATTTTATAATATTGCAATGGATAATTGGCAGCAAACACTTAGACAGATTGTCCGTCAGAACAAAACATTCAGCTTACGTGACAGGGAAAGAAATGTGTTCAAAATAATGAAGTACTTCCAAAAGGACGTCATGATTAGGTGAGGTCTAATCTTTTGATATCTGAAAATCAATTTTTAAGAAATTTAGTATTGCTAATTTTTTTTAAAGTTATTTATAATTAATAATATTTTTTAAAATGAGAATACAATTCCAGGCAACAACTTCAGCTGTGGCTGCATAATTTAGGAAGTAAACAAAATAAGTATAAAAAAAATGTTCAACAAAGTGAAGAACTAAGAAAACAGGGAAATAAAGCATTTCAAAATAGAAAGTACCCTTTGAGCATAAAATACTATACGCTGAGTTTACAGTATGCACCATGGGAAAGCGAAGATTTGCCATTAGCAGTAGCTAATAGATCTGCTGCTTTGTTTTACATGGAAAAGTATGAGGTATAATATGCAGTGCTATGTCTTTTAACAAACGATTAATTTAGACCTGATAAACATTAATATTTTTATATTTTTATAGGCTTGTGTTAAGGATATTCAATTGGCTATAGAACGTAATTATCCAAAAAATATTTTGTATAAATTATATTTACGTATTGCACAATGTTATTCTAAGTTAAACAAAAAAAGTCTAATGGAGGAAGCTCTGTCTAAGGTACAGGAATGTCTTCAAGACAATAGTATTCTAATAAGCTCAAAAAAAGGTAAATTGATACTTTATTTTATCAAAGTTTAAGATTGGTTATTTTTTAATTATTTAGTGCAGATGCATATTAATTACAAAATTTTTATTACTTTTAGAAAGCATAGAAAAACAAATTGATACGTTATTATCTGAATCTATTGATATAGAAGATGTTAATAATTCATCTAATGTAGAAGACAAATTGCCTGAACTTGCCTTTGAAGAAAATCCAGATTTTCCAAATGCTTCAATTGCCTTAGACTTAAAATTTTCAAAAGATAAAGGTCGTCATGTTATTGCTAATAGAGATATAGAAAAAGGAGAAATTTTATTTGTGGAAAAACCTTTTGCATTTGTTTTATTAGATAATAAAGATAGTGATACAGTATGTGCAAATTGTTGTAAGTCAAGAGGCGATATTCCAGTTCCGTAAGTATTTTTATTGTATTTATATTAAAATTAATATTAATTGTATTAAATTTATCATGATATTTAATTTATTATAAAAATAGTTGCAAGTTCTGTGCTAGTACAGTATACTGTTCCAATGAATGTCAAAAAGAAGCTTGGTCAACCTACCATCAGTGGGAATGTTTTGGTAACCAAATAGGCATGTGGGATCAGATTGGTATTGCACATTTAACAGTTAGAACTTTTTTAAAATGTTACTATACTGAAGATAAAAAGAAATTTAACGAAATTCACAAACTAGTTACAAATATAGAGAAATTGTCATCTCAGGATATCTTCCTATATGGTGTTGTATGTATTATTATTTTATTTTTTACTTTAGAATTCTTTATTTATTTAATTAATATACAAAATATAATTTATTTTCTTTTAGTCTGCATTAATGATGACCATGTATTTAAGTACATTTACAAATTTTTTCAAAACAATTAATGTTCAAGAGCAGTTGTTTTCAAAATTTGAAGATAAAACATTAAATATGTATCAATTAGTAGAACTGCCACCAGAAAAATGGACTGAAGATCTTGTAACGCTTTATGTCAGTGGGATCCTTTTGAGACATATGTTACAACTTATTTGTAATGGTCATGCAATTACAAGACTGAATTTAACCATTTCTGAATCAATGAATGTAGCAACAGAGTATCAATGCAGAGTAGCAACTGCCATTTATCCCTCTGCTAGTATGATGAATCATTCTTGTGATCCAAATATTATTAATAGGTATTTGTAATAGAATTATTAAAAAATTTTGCAAATGCTAACTTTTTTTGTTATAGTTTTAGAAACCAATACCTGATAGTCAAAGCAACAAAAAATATACCAGTTAATAGTGAAGTTTTAAATTGTTATGGTAAATACATTTTGTTACAGTATTGCTAATTTGTTATTTGAATTAAAAATTTAAATTTTTTTTAATCAGGACCTCACTACAGACGAATGAATAGTAAAGATAGACAAACTGCATTACAAAATCAATATTGCTTTACATGTACATGTGAAGCATGTTCTCGACGTGATCTACAAAACTTTTCAGTAAGTGGCTAATTAATTAATATCAATAAGATATTTTTATTTACTTAATTAATATTCAAAATAATTATTTTTCATTAGGATAAATTTGAAAAATTGAATTGTGAAGAGTGTGGTGGTCCTCTTGAAATTCTAGATAATACTGCTATGTATTGTCTCGATTGTGAATTAACTTGTGAATTAAATTTGACGAAATTACGGGATCTAGAAAAAGCTAGCAAATTATATGAAATAGCTGAGATGCATTTAAAAGCTGAAGATACCAAAGAAGCTTTAGAAAAAGCAAAACAGTGTCTTGACATTAGAAAACGTAATTTATTTGAACATCATGGATCAGTTGCTCTAACTTATGATTTGGTTGGTAAAATATATGCAGTAACAGGTAATTTATTTTTAAAATAATTATATTTTTATCAATTTTCAAAGTTTAATAATTATGAATTCTTTTAAATTAATATTAAGTTGTAAATAACAGCATACGTAACAATTAAATTAAGAAACAAAATTTAAAAAAATTTAAAACAGAAAACATTTTATCAGAAGTTTCTAGAATTATGCTAATAAAATTCTAATATAGCCTACAATTTGGTAGTTTAAGTATTACACTCATATTTTTCATCATTTTATTTATCGCCGTAGGGTTTTTCTTACTATATTCTCTACATTGGGGAAGGTACTACATTTTTATTCTTTTTACACATAATGTATGTGTTAAACATATATACATACAAGTATAATAATTTATCAAACAGGGGTACATGTTTATTTATTTACGTACAGAAATACATGTTGTGCTCATAAGA
Organism: Leptomastidea abnormis; assembly: GCA_030522805.1. Taxonomy (NCBI): domain Eukaryota; kingdom Metazoa; phylum Arthropoda; class Insecta; order Hymenoptera; family Encyrtidae; genus Leptomastidea; species Leptomastidea abnormis. The sequence continues at coordinate 10,459 of JAPYZE010002812.1, read as the reverse complement.
TCATTTATTTAATAACTATTCATGTAAAGTCTATGATACCTTTAAATTTAAGTCTAATAACAATACTATAATTGTAAGTGAATGTAAACCAAATGAAATGATAAGTAGCAAATAGATTTTGATTTGAACATAAATTTATAATTATACTTGCAATAAAAACTACTTCTTAAACACATTTTCATATAACTTCGGTATCATATTAGAGACAACTGAAAAAAAAGTAAATGAAAATTTTAATAAACTAGCATTAAAAAGATAAATTTTTTCAAGTTTTTTGCTGCAATTTTAATTTAATTTGAGAAATATATTTTTTAATTTTATTTTTAAGATTAATTTAATTTACAGGTCAATGGTTAGATTCTATTACATATTTGGAGTGTAGTATTTCTGCAGTAGAGGAACGATTTGGTCCAGATAGTATAGAACTTGCAAATGAATTAAATAAACTTACAGACATTTGTACACAGTATTTGCAACAAGAAACTAATACAAACTCAAAACAATATAAGTATGCAATTTATTTTATTAATATTTTTTCTATTTAATTAGAGTAATAAAATGCATAAATTATAATTTTAGAAATATTTTGAAAAAAACACGGCGCTTTTTACAACGTGCTGAAGAAATCTTAAATTTGAATTATGGCCCTTGGAATGAAGCATACAGCGAAGTATTAAAGAAACAACAAGATCTTGTGCCTTTACTGGCTAGTTTAAATCTGTAGTGTTTTACTACTAGCTACTTGATGCTATAAGACTTTCGAAAGTTTTTAAAGATTTTGTTTTTTATAGCTGCTTTGATATTTTTTTAAAACTGTTATTTGAGCTACTTGTACAGTTATTTTTAGTTTAGCTCTAAATATAAAAAGGTTGAAAAATATTTATTTTAAAAGTCTATTCTTTATCCTTCATAGATATGCCACTGATTCATAGTAACAAAATAATTTTTATTGGAATTGCAATAGAATTTTTTTAATTTATTAATCATATTAATTTTTAATTACAACTATTACATCTTGTTTGTTAAATGATAGTAATAATCATCTCAGCCTTTTGTATTAAAAGAAACTTTAATAAGAGAATGTATTTGTACAGTAGTTACATAAAAAGAATTTTCTGATAATAATTGCTATTGCAGTAGAATAAGATAAACTTTCTAGTTTCTAGTCAACTTAAAATTAAAAATCATCAAAAATTTTATTGAGGCACTATGATGACCAAGTGACTAGCATGCTTACTCAGTCAAAAAAATGTGGCTTCAAATACTATACATCTTTTAAAATGTTGCTCATATTCTTCTTACAGAAGTATATACGTAAATCAAAGTTATCAAACTAATACTAGGAGAATGAAAAAATTGTAATATTGAGAAAAATTTTAGATCAATAAATTTTATGAATTGGAAACAATTACAAGCATTCAATAATAAATAAATAGAAACTGTTACAAAAAGAGACATGTTAAAGGTATAATCAATAATTATTATTACAGAAACTTGAGAACTATATTTATTTGGAATTGGATTTAATAATTTAATAAAAAATTTCAATACAATTGTTAAATTAAAAAATTTTTTTTATTGTTACTATTACATATTAACCAAAAAACTATCATGCCATTTTTTTCTTGTGAAATATAATTAAACTTTGTTTGTTTTATAATTAATAAAAAAGTTATTCACAGTATTGCAAAATAATAAGTCAATTTTTTAGGAAAATATTTTATTATAAAGCACTAAGTGCTTGCAGAACTTATTATTTATAGATATAAAATATTAAATGGCGAATATTATAATTTTTGCAATTTATTTTTGGCAATTATAATGAATTTTTTTTAACTTTTATAAATAGCATTTCTTTTTAAATAAATTAAATTTTAATAAATTAAATGATATAAAAAAAATAAATTAAATTATTGAAAATAATTATAAGATTTAAAATTACTTGTTTATAATATTACTTGACAAGCTCTAATATTATAAAAATAGTATATTACGCACTTAGGGAACAAGAATTAAGAAGGCCGAGATCACCAGGTTTCCGCCCTCGGCTTCGCCTCGGGCGTGAATATCCTGGTGATCTCGGCCTTCTTAATTCTTGTTCCCTAAGTGCGTAATATACTATTTTTATAATATTACAGAATTAAGAAGGCCGAGATCACCAGGTTTCCGCCCTCGGCTTCGCCTCGGGCGTGAATATCCTGGTGATCTCGGCCTTCTTAATTCTTGTTTCCTAGGTGCGTAATATACTATCAAACCTTATAATTATTTTCAATAATTTAATTTATTTTTTTTTATGTCATTTAATGTATTAAAATTCAATTTATTTAATCAAGTTTTTATTACTTGTTCAACAATTAATATATGAATAAAAGCATTATTTTCTAAAAAAAATCGTCCATAGCGCCTTATTTGTAATAATTCAATTTATTTACTTGTACAACAAAGTTATTGAAGTTTTATTATTAATAATGCCTAACTAATATTTACATTCACATAAAACTGAAAGAAGTAGATAAAATTTAATTTATTTTGTAACTTTATAACTCTTAGCTACATGAAACATGTACTTATATTGCAAAAGAATAATGCAAAGTAAAGTAATACGTTTTTATCCTAAGTACCTTTTTAAAAAGTTTTAAACTTGATGTTTATTTCTTTATTTAATATATTTAGTTGTAAAAAAAAGTGATACACAAAATTTTTTTTTTTATTTCTGATTGTACGCCTACTTATATTAGGTGTATCTATATTGTGCATAGAAAAGTATATTATTTTCTTGAAATGAATTCTATAATTGGCTATAAATAAAATTTTATGAATAAATTACATGCCTATCATGTAATTTTATTGTAGTATATATCCTCGCACTGATATACTTATAATTTAATACTTTGGATAAGTAGAAATAGTAATATAACATTTAATAAATCTAGTTTAAATTTTTAACTTTAAAACACTGATAGTTATAGTTATTATGGCACTTGTTAAAAATAAAATTGTTTTTCAAAATGTTTCAAATTCAATTTTTTTATTCAAATTTGCAGACATTGTGCACTGTAACTTTTATTCAATTCAAAATTGACGAAATTTTGTTAAATAAAAAGTTGAATAATTTGCCTATTTACCTCACCTCTCAAATACCACCAAAATCAATAGATAATCTTTTATTAAATCTATTTTTTATTTATTTTTTCTTAACATGTTCACTTTGCCTTAGTCATAGAACAATTTTCTGAACAACTTTTTTAGTTTCATTTTGCATTTTTACAATAAAAATTCTTATATTTATATTATTTTTTAATTTAATTTGCAAAATAAGATCTTCAACAATAATTTCAACATGTACATATGACGGGCGAGGTATTTTAGGTCGTTATTGAGCGTTGGCATATGCGTTAGCTCGCAGAAGAAGATACACGCGAAGTGCTAAAGGTAACATATGTATATATTACATAAACAAATAATAAACAACACCAGTATATAAGAACTAGGTTTAAAAAAAACACTTCAGGAGAGATGGATTTAAATCAAAGTATTTTTCATCAATCCCGATCATCTTTGCAAATTTCAATTACACTTCCTGATTGGAATTGAGGAACAAGTCATTAAGGAGTCTTAGATTGGCTTCGCTCAAATATGTTAATTTCTACATATTATATGTAATATACCTATTTTTAAAATATTCACAGATTTTTTGGACTATTAGCTGTTCATTACAAAAAGAAGGTCTAAGCGGTATAAATTTGACTATGAATTTTTAGTAATTTATACATTAAGGAAATCAAATTAAATAAAAGTTGAAAAGGTTGGGCAGGTCGGACATCTTAAGATATAAAAATAAGTAATATTATATTGTGCACCTATTAGGGCCGTAAATGCAGCATAATTAGCTGAGTGTGTATTAATGCCTATTAAACATCCGGATAAATATATTCCAATTTTCCATTAACTGCACGTACTAAATTCATTAAGCTGTCAATGTCCAAATAATTAACGATTTCTAAACACATTTCGGGGATAGCCAGATCAGTAAGCTCTTGGAATGAATTTGCTGCAGGTACGAGTAATCGATTAAACATTCGGGCTCTCCTGAATTGTACTTCTACTGATGAAAATAAGACTGGAAAACGCGATTGCCAATCTTTAGATTTACAGCAATCTAATATTTTTTGTCTCTGAGACTCAGGTATACTTTTGAAATCTTTTAAAAATTGTCTACTAAAAATGTACGCAGTTGAAAAAGTTGGATTGATTTCTTTTTTTAACCATGAGTCGAGCTCTTCTTTTTCTTTTGCTATTGTGGAAAGATCTATTTTAAGAAAAGGTCGAATGTAATGATCATCATTGACAAAATCATCATCATCATCATCATCCTTAAATTCTTTATAGAAATCTCTAGCATCTGAATCCAATTCATTTGATTTATCAATATAAAATCCAACTCTCTCCAATTTTAGTATGTGATTAATAATTATAAGTTTGCAATAACTATCTGAACTATAAAAGTAAGGTGTTTTTTTGTTATCGTCTTTTATATTTATATCAGCTCCGAGATCGAGTAGTATTTCACACAATATATGATTTTCTGAAGATACAGCAAAGTGTAAAGGTGTTTCACCTAAAAAAAAATATTAAATTGAATATTATATTTTATTTACGACTAATAATTTAAAAAAATTTTTTAAATCCTAGAATTTTTTTTACGTTGTTTATGCAATTTACCAAAATAATAAGTAAATTCAAAATCTTAAATTAAAATCATTAATATAAGAAAATTTCTTTTACCTAAAGAAAATTTAATTTCATACACAAAACAATAGGCGTTAAATAAAATTTTCATGCACGAATTTGTTAAAAATAATCACAAGCATTCCTTATAATTTATAATATAGACTCTAAAAATAAGTTTACCTTCATTGTTCTTGTGATCAATTTCACAGCCGCTGTCAACAAGAATCTCAATATTTTTATAAACGTACCAAAAATCATCATCATGAAAAAGATTGTCAGAAGCGATGTGGTGAATAAGATTGTTTCCTTCATCGTCACTTATTGAAAAGTCAGGTCTTATACTGGAGATTAATTTTCGAAAAATTTCATTAACATGAATATTTTCTACAGCTTGAAAAATTAATCTTTTACCATATGTACTATCAGTTAATCTTGACAATTGCGAACAAGCACCTTTATCTAAAAGGATTTCCATAGAACGGTGATCAAAAGAATCTATACGGATATCCATTTCTATTGCTGTATCCCCAAATATATTTTTAGCTTGAATGTCAAGTGTAGGATAGCTAAATAAAGTAATTATAAAAAATATAAGTTAAACTTTTAAGGTTTCAATTATTAATACAAATTTAATCGATAAAATAATTGATTCACATCAAATAAACAAAGAGTTTAAAAAATTAATACCGTAATAACGTTAGTAGTGAATCATATTTTCGCTCGTATACTGCTAAATGTAGAGGAGTGTAACCATCACTCGATTTAATATTAGGATCAGCTCCATAATTAAATAAAAGTTTAATGAGCTTAACACTATTCTCCGAGACAGCAATGTGAAGTGGAGTAAAGCCAGGCCAATAATGAGCATAATAATCAATAGCTTTATTAACGTTGATCCCTGACTTTAGGTAATTTTCAACGGCAACCAAATTATTTGCGCTACAAGCCATGTGAAAATGCGACACACCTTGATCATTTACAGGATTTTCACTGTAAAAATTATTCCCCAGTAAATGCGTCGCTAAAAAATATAAGAAAATATTTTATTAATTATTTATAAAAATGTTCAACATCAGAAATCTATGAATTTGTTAATTACGTAAATGGAACATTTCCCCATCAGAAATGTGAACGCAGGAGTTAAGTTACTTGCATTTCGCAAACAAGGATTAGCTCCATGTGCAAGAAGCTGTTGAATAAATGCATTCCTTGACTCTAACGACGTTTCGAATAAAATATGAAGTGCAGTGTCTCCTGGCCATACTTTTGAATCAAAACTTATTTGTTTATTGACATCAGCTCCAGATGCCAACTCCTCTTTTACCATCGACAAGTCTTGTATAAAGCAAGCAAGTTGCAATCTTGTCAAACCCAGTTTCTCATATTCTTTTCTACTATCAAATTCTTTATCATATTTTAACATTTGATGAAAAATTGTTTCTTCCTGAAACCACAAAGCAATATAATACGGCGTTTCACCATCTGCATCTGCTATATCAGGCTTTGCTCCATATTCCAGCAAGTAAGTGAAACAATCATGGTTTCTCATAGGATCTACATGAATAGCGATGTGGAACGGTGTTGATCCAGCCCTAATTACTTTGTAGTTAACTATAAAAAAATTCCATTGAAAATCGCAAAGTGTGGGCAAATTCGGATCCGCTCCATTATTCAGTAGAAACTTGACAGCTTCAATATTTTTTGTAGCACAAGCGATATGAAGATAAGAAAGATTGTCCGGATCAACAGGATATAAAGAAGAAGTTGATGTGAGATTGTTTAGAAGTGCTGTAACAATTCCTTCTCTTTTCATACGAAAAGCAATATGTAAAGGGCTCATACCTTTTGCATCTTGAATTTCATGATTTATGTTTGGACAAGCTAAAATTTTATACACAGGACCATCGAATATGACTACTAAATGAAGTAGACTACAGCCAGGCCAAATTGGTGAATCTAAAGGTATTACATCATTTATATCAACAAATTTTTGTTTGACATAATCTTCAAATTCATCAGCTGCTTTCATAGCTTTCAATGCTTCTAACAGATCTACACCATTAGTAAATTTTAATTTTGACAATTGATGTCGTTTTTCTACTGAAAAACATTCTATGATTTCATCTTTATTGAATCTCTCTAAGCATAAGTCAAACGGACTTATGCCTTTCATATCCTTAGCCAAAATATCAGCTCCTGCCTTGAGTAGGAATGTTACTGTTTTGAACTTTGATTGAGCTGCAAAATGTAGAGGCGTATAGCCTGCAAAAAATGCAGAATCCAAATTTATTGCTGCATCTATATTTGTAATTTCTTTCTTATTTTCAAATCTTCCAGTAATACTTCTCAAATGTGTCAATGTAAAACCTACGTCGTCAGGTAGATTGAACAGATTATTGCTTACTACATCTTGCAAGAATTTCTGTACCTTATCATCTTTTGAAAATTTTTTTAGCAAAAGCTTTTTTATCAGTAAATGTAAGGGAGTCAGTCCATCAGCATTTTTGCTGTTTAAGCTTGCACCATTTTTTAATAGAAACTCAATCGTTAGTGGTTGACAATATTCCATTGCAAAGTGCAAAGGTGTATAGCCACCAAAATTTGGTGAATCATCATTGACGCGTTCATTTACAGAAACACCATTTTGCAAGTAGTAATGAACTAATTCTGTCATAATCGTCGTACAAGCCACATGCAAATGAGATAAGCCATGTTTACAATAAAAATTGTTTACGATTTTTCTTTTAATGTAATTATCTAATATTTTATCTATATTCATGCCTTCTATAAAAGCTAGCAGAAGTGGAGTGTATCCATTATCATTTTGAATGGCAAGACCAAAGCCACGTTCAATTAACTCTTCAAAATAATCTTCAATATAATAACTCGCTTTAGGAGTTACTTCAAAGATTAAATGTGATATTGTATTGCCTGAAAAAGGTGGATATCTCCGACATATGAAAGAGTCGGAAGGTAACTTGTAACTAGCATCGAAATGATCAGGATGATTCGTTATTACATCAATATACATTATTTTCTTTTCAAGATCAAGATATTTATCCGGTTGGTCTCTTTTAAAGACACGATAAATCTGCGCCAGTCGAATGTAATTTGTGTCCATCACTTTTGGAGATTTTATTTCTTTAGACATTGTAGTAGATTATATCTTTTGAATCAAAACTTAACGAATTTTGACAGATTAAGTTTACTGAACAATTTTATTTCTCGTTCTAAAATACAATTAAATAATTAATATATTTTTCGATATAATTTATACACAAGTAATAAAATATTATTACGTTAAATTATCATTGATGGTTTAAAATTTTTTGGAGCATTATAAAGGTTAGGTTTGATTATACTAAAATATATTAAAAAGGAACTGAATAAAGATGAAAAATTGTGTACCAAAGTGCAAAATTAAGGTATATTTTCCTCTACATCAAACGATACTTTGATTTGAATTCATAAAAAATGAAGTACCCGTTTATGCGTACATTTTTTTCTTTTTTCTTTGTAAGAAATAAATGAGAGATGAGATATTTTTCACAAGGGCGAATTGTTTAAAACTACAAAAATTATCGCGGTCAATTTTTTTTTTTAGTCAAGTATTGCGCCCGTTTGGGAATAATTATTTAAAAAATGGTATTACCAAAAAAATATCTGAAAAAATTTTAGAAAAATTTTTACATTCTGACAAAAATAAAGAGCTTTCGTGAAGTATTATACTACGTAAAAAACGTTGTCGCGAAAAGATTAATTTAAAAACATATTAAAAATAAATAAAGTACAAAAAAATTTGACAACTATGTCCGCTCTCCCCTAATCCAACATACTAGAATAGACTCTACAACTTTTTCTCAAGTTTGGTTCTTATTACAATAAAATAGCGATTTTTTTGATAAATAACATATTTTATAGTAATATTAAAAGAAAATAATTTAATTTTTTTTCGATATTCAATCATTCATACATTAATGATAAAATTAAAATAAAAATACAATTTTAAATTTCCCGCGCTTTTTCAATATTCAAATTTATAATATATCGAAACAATCAACCAATCACGTTAAAAATACTTAAAATGACAACAAATAACCTAGCGTGCAATGCATTCTAGGTATTTATATTTGGTTATTATGGTAAAAACTCGGGTTCCAACCGATCGAAGAAAACAATGTTTTTAATATAAATTTCACTAATAAGAATAAATGTCTATATAATGTACCAAAAATTTTTTTAATTTAATATTCACGTTATCTTTTGTAAACAAAGCGTTTAATTGTAGTAAAAATAGTATAGCAACACAAGTTTTATAATATACAAAATTTTGTAATAAATGATATTTAACTTACGAAAGATTTTTTGTTCCAGCATTTGATTTTTACAAGCGTAGGTATATGTTGTTCTCAGATGAAAGTGTATAGTGACTGTTATATTTCCTACTGTAGGCGCTGCATTTTATAATGTTTATGAAAATAAAAGTACATTTATGTATAAAAAAGAGATCAGTTAAATAAAATTATTACGCAGTTTACATACACTTATGCCATGACTCATCCACCATCAGTGAATCAATTGCGGTTTACAATAAATCGTAAGTCACGAGAAAGTGGATTATTAAAGGCGCGTTTTCAAATGGTCATAAAAAGTAAAGTGACCGTGTTTGTGGTAAAGTTACGTCTTGTGAGTTTGTGACCAAGAGGTTGTGAGCTTGATTTAAAGTTGACTAATGTTTAAAAAAAAATAAAAATTAAACATAAGAAAGCAAATTTTTAATTTAACGATCTGATTTGTCGAAACAATGAATGGCCAATGACGCACATCCCGTATACATATTTATGCGTATAATGCAGCCTGAACATTGAATTATTTACTACCGTAAAACGCATTTGAAATGTCTTTTTTTTTGTATATTTGATGAAAAAAATGATTTTAAGCAAATTATGTAATACATATTTTTGTCAAATAATTGACCTTTACATGTTAAACCGTAATGTACTTTTTAAAAGAAACGAAATTTGTGATAAAATTATTTTGAAGAGAAATCGTTAGAGTTATAGGCGATACTTTTTTCAAAATTTTATTTCGAATATTTAAAATGAATTTCACAAATTCTATTCACAAATATCTCTATCATATGTACTTCTATCTTAATAAAGCAGATACTTGTGACAGTTTTAATCAATTATTTTAAACTCTGGCGCGTTTTTATCGGTTGGCAACCATTTATAATCTTGGCGTGTAGTGGCCACCATGGACTATTACATGCTCAAAATAATGCATTGAAAACGAAGGTGGCTTCTCTATTGTAAATTGTAATAGGTCGACAGGTTAGCGTCTAGCGTTAGCGTGGTTTTCTTATACTTATATATTTTGTGCCATACCTATTTGATATTAGTTAATCATCTGACACATTTCTGGTAAGCAAAAAGCTAAATAGATTAAATAGCACCTTGCCGTAAGTAATTTTAAATACTCTTGAAATTATTAAAAAGTGAAATTTAGAATGTTGTACTCTTCAATAATGCCTTCTTTCATAAGCTCAAAACAAATTGTCTCTTTATCAATTTTTTATTTAAGGGGGCCGGCTAGTTATAAACACTAAAATGAAAAAATTTAATTTGGCATACCAAATTTTGAATTTACTTAAATAAAAACTTTTGCTATGGATACATGTAGTTTTGACCTTCTTTTTAGGCTTATACAACTTTCAATATCCACTGAT
>JAPYZE010002811.1:0-15215 GCA_030522805.1 Leptomastidea abnormis | reverse complement strand
GCGAGCTTTCACACTTGGCAAGAATTTAGGGATCAAAGCCAAAAACAAAGACGAGTTATTAAAAGCTTTGTATCAGATTCCAGCTCACGAGATTGCTCTACAAGCACATAATATGCGTTTGGTAAATATTATTGTACATATTTTTTTTTAATACTAGGTAATTATTATTATATTTAATTTTTATCGTTTTATTTATCATTAATTTTAGACAAATTTTATGTTATTAGTTTTAATGTTATAAATTAAAATTTTATTCAAAAATAATTTTTTTCTTTTTTTTTTTAATTACACGAGATTTACACAATGATATAATTTTTTTCTTTTTTTTTTTAATTACACGAGATTTACACAATGATGATGTTGACATTTTTTATCTTTTCAGTTACCTTTCCGGCCAACGATAGAGAAACCAACTAAGGGGCCGGAACAAGAAAGATTTTTATCAAAATGTGCTGTTGATAAATATATTTCTGGTGAATACAATAAGGGACCACATTTAATGGGTTTCACTTCAGAGGAAGCTAAATTATTTATGGATCGTAAGAAACAATTTTAAAATACATTTTTTTTTTAATTTGTAAGATAATCAATTTATTTTTAAATTTAAAAATAATGTTATCATCTTTCTTGCAGCAAGCATGATACAATCAGAAATAATTCAAAATTTATTGGCAAAAGTTACAGAACAAGTTATCAAATCACTAATGCAAGTGAGTTTATTTTGATATATTAATTATACAATAAATGGTGATATTTATTTTTATAATCTTTGTTCATTAATTATTTTTATATTTTTTATATTATTTTATTTAAGAACACAATAAAAATTAGAAAAATTTATTTTCGTTTACATAAGCAGATTGGTATAAATATAAAAAAAAAAATTTTTAATTTGCAGTTTTTGTCAGATGCATTTTTTGTAATCGGTATTGATACGAAACAACGATTATTAAATCGGAACAATGGCTATCCTGTTTATTATTATCGTTTTTCTTATGAAAACGAAACAACGTGTGTCGCGAATGATTCTGGTAGTGGTAAGAATGATTATTTTATTTTTTTAAGTTTACACTACTTTTAATTTTTATTTCAAAAAATAATAATATTTTAATATTTTTCAGGTGTTGGACACGCAGAAGATATTCCTTATTTGTTTTATTCTCCGTATTTAAAAAGATATACCAACAATAGTGACGAGCAGATCATAATAGAACGATACACTAGATTATTCACCAATTTTGCAAAATACGGGTATAAATACATCAAATTTTTGAAACAGTTAAAATATTTAAAAAAGTATATGATTATTTTTTGTTAATAAAACAATTTGTTTAACATTTTTTTTTATAGAAATCCAACACCGAACAACGTATACGATCCATTGCTGCAAATTACCTGGCCAGATTCAGGTTCAACTGGCTTACATTTGGAGATAGACAGAAATCTTAGTATTGGTCCACGTCCAATTGATCGATTAGTTGAACTTTATGAAAAAACAGGAATTGGAAGATCGCGTATATTGAATGCTTGTCAAATAAAAAAGTGATATCGAGATATATTTGTTTTGCCTATACGTTGCCATTTCTTTATACAAATTATTTATTTTTCAATTTTGTTACTTGTATCTTAATTAATTATAATAAGTGAAATTGTTGATTTGGAAAAATACTACAGCAAATGAACTACAGAATGTAAATATTATCTTATGTACAACTATTGTTAAATGTAATCATTTTATCTTTCAAGTTCCTGTAAAATCTTAGTTTTATCGATAAAACTCTATATATTTTATTACTCATAACAATTTTTCTTAAATTAAATTTTAAATAAAATACAAAATCGTTAAGTTTATTTCACATGTCCACAACAACATTAAAAAAACAAACAAACAAATTTCACAAGTCCTCACTATTTACCAAAGACCTTTGCATCACGTGTATAATATCACTCTTGTTTTGCTCAGTACACACTTTACATTACACATCATCATACCTAAGTAGAATTTTGTTTTTTGTTTACAAAAAAAAAAAGAAAAGTGGGGCCACAACACGCATAGATTGTTGCAGCAGACAACTCTTATTATTCGAATACACGTGGTTGTGCTTACGCTGTGATTGGCTGTATCAGCCGGCGCGCTGTACTCAAGGCCTCGTCACAGCCAATCACGTAGCTCGTAGAGCTTGCTATTTATTGCGCCGCGCGATCCCCCAAAGAAAGACACGGAGCAGCTAAGTGCTATATAAACACAAGCAGCTGCTTCTGGGATAAAGCTCGTCGCGGTTACTTTATTAAGCTCATTGAGAGACAGAGTGTATTAAAGACATCGCTTGTTCGTGTGTCAGTATCTGTGCGAGTGTGGGTTTTGCTGTCGTCGTCCAGGTTGTAAGTTTGTCCTTGGCCTCGAAGCAAAGTGATACGATATGAACCTAACCTAGCGCAAAGTAGGAGTAATGTGGAGTAAGACATAGAGAAAGAGCTTTTTAATAAAGCCCAATTCGAGTGTTGTCGTCGAGCGATATAATGTTTCGGGTCGCGACCCGCGTTCTATGTCGTAAGGGAGTAACATCATCCTGGCCTCGCAGTTCTGCTATTTTTCCAAAACGTCATGCGGAGGATGACGCCGGCAAGAATAATTCACGTTACAATACGCTCAAGCGATACTGGTTCTTTCGCTATGTTGATTACATAAAAAATTATGACAAGTTGTTGGAACGCAACTTTCCAAAATCCATGCACGTCTACAGGGTCTTCAGTCACGGCACCAAAGAATTTTATCAGGATCTCAAGTTTTATTTGCAAGTGCGCAAAAAGATACGTTCATCAGGCTTTGATGAACTTACACATGAAGAGCTTCAGCTGACTTTTACTCTGCCTAAGGATTTGATCAAGATTTCACCTGTGTTACTTATATCGGCTGTGCCCTTTACAAACTATATTATATTCCCTTTGGCTTTTTATTTTCCTCACGTGCTTCTTACTTCTCATTACTGGTCTATTCAAGACAAACTGAACTTTATGCTGAAGGAACACAAAAGACGTATAAGTCATAACAAACCATTGTTTAGGTGTATGCAAAAAGAAGTGAACTCTGTGAAAGATCCAAAGTTACAGGCTCAGTTTGCGGACATTATTGCTCACTTGGGCAGTGGAACTCATCCAAAGTCAAATGAAATAATTGCTTGTAAAGAACTATTCTCTGATGCTCCTTATTCTTTGAAACATCTTAAGAGAAAACACGTTGTGAGTATGAGTTTACAATGTGTTTATTATGGTAAGATTTGGAATTTTAATTTTATTGAATTTTCTTTTTCAGATAGAGTTACTTAAAATTCATGGGATGAGTAGGTTTGGATTGTTTCACAGAAAAAGATTATTTGATAGAGGCTTGTTGATCAAACGAATGGATGTTGCAATTCAAAGAGAGGGAGGAGTTAAAAAATTGCCTTATGATGCCATACGATGGGTAAGTTTACATTATAATTTAATGCTTTAAGTATTCAAATGTCTTTGTAAATATTACTATTATAAAAGTAAAAAAAATAAATTTGTTTACATATTTTTTTTTTGTTTTGAACAAATTATATTAAGTTTAATTTAGCATTCAATTAAAGCAAACAATATATGCGTTATGTGTATATGTTACTTAATCACTCAATTTGAATAAAGTAGATATATATCTTATTATTAATAAATAAATTTGTTTTGTTTTGTTTACAGGCATTGTCATTCAGAGGTGTAAATCCAGTAAACATGTCAATCGACAGTATGCAAATTTGGCTCGATCAGTGGCTATTATTATCTTCTAAGATTGATACAGACAGTATTTCTCTACTATTACATTGTCCAATCCTATTAGCATATAATCATGAGACCAATTGGACTCTTTTGTATCATGGTCACAAAAAACATAAACAGTAATTTTAATTTTAATTTTAATTTTAAAAGTTGAAAATAAGTTTTTAATCAATTAAATAAAGATTATGTTTGAGAAATAATTTAACTAAACTATAGAAAAACTTGTGATAAAAAAAGAGATGTAAATAATTGAATAAAAATATTTATTTCAAATAGATTTTATTTATTTTATATATAACTTTTTTGTACAAATCATCATTTACAAAAAAATATATTCTATGTATATGTTATAACAGTGGTATTTGAGAACGTACTTTTTTTTGCAAAAGTAATTACGATATGATAAAAACGTAATTTGCGAGCGAAGAATTGGCACAAAATTTATAAAATTAGAAATGTTTAAGTTAAGACATTAATAAAAATCAGGACTACTTTTTCATTAAATAAAGTACGATTCTCATTAATGAATCTAAAACATCCCGCAATAAGTTAAGTGTAATAAATCAGCGCATATCACAGTTCGCAAATAAATAAACAATAATACTTAAAAATTTACCATAAAGTCACTTTAAAAACTTTGTCCTTGAGGCAAACAAATTCACTGTTATTCAATAGGAATATAAGCAGGAAGCGGGCCAATGGGTGGCCTTCTTGGTCTGTTGCTTAGGACTTCGACCGTCTTCTCAGACTCCCGGGAGTCAGATTCAGTGGTACTCTTGGCCGCGTCAAGGTTGCTCGCTTCCTCATTTGGAGGCGACTCACCCGAGCGTGCTGCTTCCACATCTTTCATTATATCAACTTGCCTCAGCAGTTTCTCCCGTTTTTGGCTCAAATCTTCGCTCGTTTCATCATAATAACGTTTTTTAATCTCAACTTCTTGAGCCTGCTCGTCAGGCTGTTCGGGCTCGCGCTGCTCGACTTCATCTGTAGATGCGTCGCTTTTGCGCGTCGTTCGCGTACCTTTTTTGCCTCGTTTGTTCTCTGTTAAGGGTGATTTGTGAGGATACGGACAAAACTTACCTTTGCTGCAGCTGCCGCTCTTATCGAATTCCGGGCACGCTTTTATGTGGCGGTTCTGGCACTGCACGAGAGAGAAGAAAATAAGGCATGCTTGCATTAGTACTGCAGAATCTAAGATGTATGTTGACACTATTTTTAAAGATTTCTTTTTTTTTCACTTTTTTGTCAACTTGATAGGATATGATAATGTTTGACCAAATAATTTTTTGGTTGGTGAATTTGCTATTTACAGCTAGCAAAATATTTGATGCTCATTCTATCAATATAAGTGCAATGTATACAGAAAAAACAAAAAATAAATTTTGAACTTTTTAAATCTAAATAGTGAAAAATTTTAAGCTCTGTAAAAATTACTTTTAATAGAAATAATTTTTGAAATGCAAGAAAAATAAAATAATATGGATTATGTGCTAATTCTGTTGTAAATGCCTATGAACAAAATAAATGTTTAATATGGCTTTACATGAAACTTATTTAGTAATGTAAAATATTGATTTATAAAAAAGATGAACTAAACTAATAAAAAAATTTTTAAAAAAGAATAAGCAAAAAGTACTTCAGAAAAATATTGTTCTTTTTTTACCTCGTTACCCTGTGGACAATATCCTCGTAAAAATTCGACACATATCGGCTTCTTTGATGACACTTTGACGTGTAAATACGGACATCCTTCACGCGTGCAACATCCTTCTAAAAAGTACTTGCATGTTGGCATCTTCTCTGGACCAATGTCATGTGATAGTGGACAATCCGTCAACAAACATTTTCCTTGCAGAAAACTGAAAATAAAGTTAGTATCACAAAGAACATGTGCACGTAATTTTTTTTTGTACAAATTAAATAAAAGCGTCTTCTTTTTTAGAAACTTTTTGATGCTTTAGCAAGTACATTTTAGCATATAAAAGCTTGCACAATGACTCAGCCGACAGATGCCGAAATTGAATCCATAATCTGTTAATTGCAAAATTGTCAATCTGCCAACTGAGCCATTTCATGCTTCAATAAATTTTTTTTTTTGATTCTTAAGTATTTATCTTAAAATAAGTTTAAAAAAATAAAAAATATTGTAAAATATAATTGTGATTGTAATATTAAATGATAATTTACTTTCTGCACACTGCAACTTGTTTTTTATCATGTACTTTTGAGCAAGTACCCTTAAGCTGATTAGCACAATAACCAAATTTTTGAAACAATAAACATGGTTGATTATTTTTACGCATTTTACCACGTAATATTTGCAAACTTCTTTGCTTGACCTTGTTACTGAAAACATAGAATGAATTTAGTTGATTTATTTATAAATACATATAAGTTATGTAACTACTTTACCTGACATTGGTTTTATAATTTTTGACGGGTGAAATAGATATATTGAGATTGATAATGGAACTATTATTTTTATCTTGACTTAAATCCAATTTTTGTAGCTTTTTACCATTTTTAGCAATGTAATATTGAACATCTTTACTTGATATGGAATTACGTTTTCCTGCAATTAAATTTTATTTGCTTTACTGTGCATTTTAAAAAATACAAAATAAAATAATTAGCATAAATAATATCTTACGTTTTTGTAATGTTGTAACAGAATTACTACGAACTAATTTGTTTCTACTTTTTTTGTATAGTACACCATCAATTGAAACTAATCCAGTGGATGGATCCCTATAAAAATTATTTGTTTATTAGCTATTAATAGATCAAAGCAATATATTAATGAAAAAAATATATACTCACGAGTTAATTTGGATTGTTTCAGTATTTTCATTATTTGTTGGTATCATACTTTTAATAGTTTGGTTGCACCATTTTGTTTTGGATGGATCAATATTACGAACAAACTTCAAATTGTTAATATTGTACAACCGACTTGCAAGATTTAAAGATTTTTTTTTAGGACTTTTCATTTTCTTTAATCCAGATTTCAATGGACTTGTAGATATTCCAGTAATTTTAGAATTACGTTTTACTCTTACAAGTTTTCTTCGTGATAAAACTATTAAACTAGAATTTAAATTCTCTGTAACACTGTCATCATTTTTTGTAAATTCTGCTTCTGCATTATTTTCAATATTTACAGGTGATTTTCTAGCACTAGATTTTGTAGTATCATCTTCTACACAGGCATTAACATTGGAAGCTTCTACATTATTTTCAGATTTGCTAGGAATGTCACTGGTTTGTTTCTCATTACAACTTTTATCTGGAACGTTAGGTATCACTTGAGTAAGTTTTGGATAAATGTTACCAGAGAGTTTATTTTGACTATTTGTGTTTTTCACAAGCTGATTGTCTTGTTTTTGAGAATTCACATTATGTATCATCTTTGGATTAACATAAATTAGAGATTTGTGAGAATTGACTTGAGTAACTTTGTTTTTGTTATAATTTGGATTCAAGTAAACTTTGTTTGTAGAAACAGGAGGAGCAGGAGGTAGAGGAGGAGGCGGAGGTTCTTGAGGAATGTGATAGCTTCCATTTGGAATAAGAGGCTGTTGAGGTAACTGATAAGTCATTGCAGATACAGGCAGCGTCGTCTGTGGTATTTGATAATTGATTGGAGGCAAAGAAGGCATTCCTTGTGCCACTTGATAATTTATGGCTGCAAAAGGAGGTACTTGTGGTACTTGACAATGCATTGCAGAAACTGAAGGGAATGCCTGTGGCATCTGATAATTGATTGCAGAAACAGGAGACATTCCTGGGGATATTTGATAACCATTTTGATTGTAATAATTATTTGAATTAAAAAAATTATTTACAGGATTAGGATTATAGTAACCATTTGTGCACTGCAGTACAGGATTTTGGTCATAATAACCATTTGCATACTGTAGCATGGGATTAGGTTGATAAAAGCTATTAGGAGGTTGCAACACAGGATTTGGATTATAATAATTATTTGCAAACTGCAACATGGGATTTGGATCATAGTAGGCATTTGCACTCGGCAGCATTGGATTTGGATTGTAATATCCAGTTGGAGTCTGTAGTAATGGTTGTGGATTAGGGTAACCAGTCACGTTTGGGCCACTAATAATTTCACCATGAGATTGTTGGACTTGCGTCTTGAAAACTGATCGTTCCTGCATTTGTCTGTGTTTTTCCAGCAAACCTGAAAATGAAATTGCGTACAGAGAAAGAGGCTTTTTACATTGAGTATAAAAATCAAACGCAATCTGCGCTTTACCAAAATGTTTGAAAGACAAGAATTTGAAGAGTGGTGTTTAGGATGGAAAAGTTATACCGATGTAAATACTAACAGTTTAAGCCCGGCAGTTCGTTCAGCAGGCTGGTATCCATATTTGCACGCGATAATTCGGGGATCATGTAGACGTCTCAATTAATTAAATAGAAGGTCACGGCCTTGAGATATTATTTTCTCTCTTCTTGGCTCCTATTTCAAATGATTGACTTTCCCAAAACACCATTTGCTGCGTAAATGACGTCGTCTGTAGCTGTAGTCTATATACTGAACAACACCACACACGCACTGCGTTTGTGTTGCGTACTTGCGTGTGAGAGACTGACGTGGGTGGGTGGACGCTACACGATCCACACGATCTTGCTGAAAAAAAAAAAGAAGAGGAAGGGTAAGGATCTAAGAGCAGATGACCAATCAATGCTTCGAGTTGAACGGAAAAAATAACTAATCAAATCAGAGCCTATTCATTGTGAAGTTTAAAAAAGTTAATTTTTTAAAAATTCTTCAATCTAACAATTTTTTTCTGTGGTAAATAACATATTGTTTGATTTAGAAAAATTATTTAACAAGATGTAAAGATATATCGTTATAAAATAAACGTATAAATAAAAATAAAATGATTCTTTGAAAGTATCGCATTTGATCAGCGCTGTATATACCCACCAAGGGTAAATATAGATATACAGTGTGTGAATAACCGCGCCACTTCAGGCTTTGCGGCGACTACTCGTCTTTCTTTCTTTACTTCCGCGACAATATGGTGAGTACCGTTCTCCTTCGTGTTTTTGATCGATTTTTCTTCTCTCCAATAATTTTAAGTAAGCCGATGACTTGCTTGATGACTTTTCATCGATCGTCATTAATTAATTGTTCATTTTTGCACTAGCGTTCAATTGTGTATCGCGTATTCGTGTGCTAAATTCGCGGCTTTGAAAAATCTAACCTCTTTTACTCGAGCCACATGGTGCGTCTTTTCCTCCTAGCCTCTGTGTATTGAATTCAAGTTTTCTATTTCTCGTGAATTAATTGTACTGTTAATTTGATATTTTTATATTATTGTCTATGAGTCAATTAGTTGGTCGTGCAAGTCATCGGAGATTTAGAGATATATTGTTTACCCCAACTAATTAGCTGCCTCGGTAGTAGGCATACATTAATGAGTGTCAAAAATGTTTATGCAGAATCTTTTTATTTTTTTAGCCGTTCGAGCGTTTTGTGCAGACAGGGCGTATTGCCTACGTTAGCAATGGAGCTCAGCAAGGCAAGCTCGTTGCCATTGTTGATGTTATTGACCAAAATAGAGTAAGTTTGTAAACAATTGTTATTGATATTATCTATCCATAAGTTTTTTGTTAAATCACAAATGAATATATTACTTTCTGAGTTTCTTTAATTTTAGTGATATCGTTTATTGCAATAGTAACAATAGATTAAATTATGATGAACCCTTTATTCTTGATAGGAATTGCCGGCTGATACATAACTGAAGCCAACTTTCTTAACTGAACTTAAAAAATTGTTAAAATGTATATTATATGGACAAATTTCACTTTATTAACAAAATTTAATTATATTTCAGGTTTTGGTTGATGGACCACACACAGCAGTCCCTCGTCAACAGTTGAGATTAAATGACCTTCATTTGACAAAGTATCGCATTAAATTTCCATTTACTGCCTCTACTAAAGCAATCCGCAAGGCATGGGATTGGAATGAGTTTACAAGCAAATGGAAGGAGACTATGTGGGCAAGAAAAATTGAAGCTAAACAAAAGGTATTTTTTTTTTTTAAATTAATCTTATGTAATAGTTTTTCTAATAATTGTATGATAATTTAAATTATTTTAACTCTTAAATATCAATCCTTGCATTTATGATAATTATATTTAATTTAAATGATTTAAAAAATTTATTAACTTAACTACTATTTGTAAAATAAAAACCTATTATTTTGATTTTGTATGCTTTATTATTGTATATTGTAACTTGAAATTTTCACAAAGCTTATTGATAATTTAGGAGTTTATTAATACTACATAATACATAATATAATTTTTTTTTTAATAATAAATTATTTAAAATATATGGTAAAGTAAAAATAGATATTAAAAATTTTTTGTTTGAAAATTCAACAAAACACTTGACTATGATGAACCTGCATTCTTGATAGGAATTGCCGGCTGATACATAACTGAAGCCAACTTTTTAACTGATGTCACAATAATATTAGATTATGCAAAAATATATAATATATAAAAGAGAAAAACTAAAAAAAATGTCATTATTAAAAATTTTCCTTAATTTTCAGCGCCTACAATTGAGTGATTATGACAGGTTCAAGCTTCGAAGAGCCAAGAGCCTGCGTAACCATGTCAGGACACAAGCATACTACAGGCTGAAAAGGCATGATCAAAAGAATACTGCCAGGAAACTTAAAAAAGCAGCTGGAAAGAAAAACTAAGAATTGTTTATAACTTTAAAAAATAAATTCAAACAAAAGCATTCTTTTTGTTTTTCTAAATTGTACTTGTATAAATATTATTTTCTCTACCTCTTTAAATTTTATTTCAAGCAAAACTGTATCATAATAATTTTTTTTTATCAATAAGATATAAGCAAAAGAATTTTTATTTGATTTTATAAAAACTTGTATCTCTTAGAATATTTTACTATTGTAAAATAGTTTTAAACTAAGTAGAATCATTTTTAAAAGAAGGTGAAAAGCAAAGAAAATTATTATCATTTATCAAACAAAAGCTTAAATTTAAAAAATTATCAGTTTTATATGTTTATTTCATTAAATATTTAAAATTTTCAGTGATTATAGTTAATTTAAAAACAAAGATTCCTCAAATATTTGTATGGCCTTCTAATTTAATTAAAACGAGATATAGAATTTTTTTGTAAGGATGGTACATCAAATTAAATTAAATAAAAATTTTATGATTTTTAGATTTGTATGTGTACACCTAGTACAACACCTACACACCTTAGCGCGTCACAATGTCACAAATCACTCCAGTTAAAGTTAGGTTGGTAAGGTTGGTTAGTAAAGCTTGGCATTCGTGATCATATACTTTGCGTAAAATCTGAATTATCACAATTAAAAACTCAATTATTAAATAAGAATTTAATCGTCGTGGTTTTTGAAATGCATAAACATCATAATGATCCAAAAAATAAAAATGAGCCGAAAGTGGAACTGGAAGGACAGTTTATTATGCGTTTACCAGAAGTAATTATTTTCTAACCTATATATTTCGTTTTGTTGCTATAATTTTGCAGATATCTTTACAAATTAAATATTAATGTCATATTTTCATAGGAACCAGCAAAAGTACTTAGAGAAACTCTACGAAACGGTTTACCTTTGAAAGATAGACTATCTATTAAATTAGATAATGAAGATATACGTCACGGAGAAGTTAGATTTGATCACTGGCTGCTTCATGCAAAAGTATGCTTTTAATTTTCAATGCCTTATATTTTACTGGCTATATATTTATAATATAACTTGTTTATACTTTGATACAGTTACTTGATTTACCAACAGTTGTTGAATCATTGAAAACAATTGATAACAAAAGTTTTTACAAGACAGCAGACATTTGCCAAGTAAGTTTTGAAAATTTAAAAACCTAAATATCTTTCAAATTTCAATGATTTCTTATTGTACATGATTGTTGTTACATAGATACTTATCTGTAAAGAGGAAGAAGATCATCAAGTAGATGAAGAATCACCAGTAAAGCAAAAGAAAAAAGATCCCATAAAAGTTGACAAAAAATTTCTTTGGCCTCATGGTGTAGCACCTCCAGCAAAAAATGTTAGAAGAAGAAGATTTAGGAAAACACTGAAGAAGAAATATGTTGAAGCTCCAGAAATTGAAAAAGAAGTAAAGCGATTGTTGAGGAGTGATAACGATGCTGCTCATGTTAGGTGGGAAGTTATATGTGAAGATGAAGATCAAACAAAACCAAACACTGTTTCTTCTAGTGGTACAGTGGAAGGCAAAAGAGAAAATCTAAATGAAGCTTCTCAAAGTGTAGATGTTGGTAAGAAAGTTAAAAAATTACATACTTTATTTTATTTAATTAAAAAAACTTTTTATGAAAAATTAAATTTTTAAATAAATTGTAGTTTTAATATTTATTTTTATGCTACTAATTGTTCATTTACATAACAACAATTACAAATTTTTTTTCTAATTATAGTTTTAAGATAAAGTTTGTTCTTTACTTTAAAATATTTTATAAGTGTGATTTAATTGAAAACAAAGAAAATTTATTTATTTTACTCAAAAATATTTATATTAGTAAAAAAATAAAGATATTTAATTTATTTTATTGTTAGCTTTTTTCTTATTATTTTTTATGTAATATTTACTATTTTCATATTTCCATTAATTTTCAGCTGAGCATGATATTTTTGGAGAAGCTGTTAGTGACAGTGAAGATGACGATGAAGATGCTCCTATTAATGTTATGGAATTAGATGAAGATAGTAGAATTTCAGATTCAGAGCAATCTGCCAATGTTCCTTCAACAAGTAGCGGCCCATTAGTAACAGAATTTACAAAAGAGATGTTTGAAGAAGAAACTATAGAAGATATCAAACCTGACATTGAAGATATAAAAATACCAAAAATAGAAAATTTTGACGATTATGAAATCAGTAAAGGTAAATCCTATAATAAAAGTACTGAATTTTAAATGCATTAAAAAATTATATAATTGCTTTATTTTACAGATACAATACAAGTTCGACGTCAGCAATTACAGGTCGAAATTAGTGATTTGCAAGAACAAAGACGGCAACAAGAAGAAAAGATAACAAATATAGAGAACGAAAAATTAAGAGAACGTTTTCAAGAGATTATTGATAATTTACTTGCTCAAGAGGGTCAAAAACTTCAAGAGGTTTGTTTAATACTTTTTTATCGCATTTTTAATTTTTATTTTATTAAAATTTATAATTTAATTTAAATATTAAAATAGAAAATTTTCAATATATTATTAAATACTTTTTAGCTGAATGAACTTAATGAACTGGATGAAGCTACATAGATTATAAATAGATATACAAATAAGACTGCCTGGTAAGCTGTAAATTTTTTGATTGTATATTGTGAAATTAAGATAATTAGGTCAAAGGAGAAAAACATCAGACTTGTAAATAGTACATAAAAGATAAAAGATTAGATAATATTTATATACATGCAAAAAAAAAAGATAAACTTATTTATTTCCAAGAAATTATGTTATTTGGAAATATGATAAAATATGTACATTTTCTTTTTTGTAAATAGATTTTCTTATACATTGATTCAAAACAAAAGCATTATTTATTCAAGACTTTAAATGAGAAAATTGTCTTTACACCAAGTTACATGAACGCAAATGATATATATCATATAAACATGACGGGTAGGCTTAACGACGCATAGTGCTAATTAAGCGCTTCCATCTCTCTTTCTGTCTGCGTAGCAGCGCACATTCATCTCGGCTCGTTTAAAGAGCCGCATAAAGAGCGGAAGCAATGCTCTATTTGTCTGTTGCTTTGGTACAGTTACAGAAGGGATCAGCTGCTCTTGCTCGTATGTAGAGCGAGAGCTGACGTAAACCACTCCGATATAGAAGTATCTGAGCGACGATATCAACTTTTAAAGGGGGAATTGTGGTCCCTTTTCTCTCTCTCTCTCTCTCTCTAGTTTATACCAACCAATTGTAATTTGCCCCCACACGTCAATTTGCCAAGGACGTGGTCCGGGTGATAGATAGAGAAAAAGAAAGAGAGAAAATTAATGTGTTGACTGATGGACTTGATCACTGCTGTTATTATTCTAGCAGTAGCTGCGATCTGCTAGTTTTTCTATGCTTGAGTAAGTTTGGAATTTTTAAAAATTTGAAAACATTTGGCATTTACATAATCTTCAAGTGGTAATAGCTTTGAAAAATTTAACTTTGATTATTGAAAAAAAGAGCGTACCTAATTTTGCGTGTGTTGATTTACATACTTGAAAAAAATATTCAATATTTTGATTTTTTCTTTAACAAAAATTTTTAACATTTTTTTATTTTACATTAAAAACTATTTTATTTTTTTGTTGCATTTTTTCAAATATTTGGTAACACATTAAAAATAAATTTTTTTTAAACAATATAAAAGCAATACAAAAACTTAAATTTAAATTCAAACCAGCATTGACAAACGTTTTTTTTTCTGTAAAAAAAAAAGTAAATAAATAAATCCGAAAAACTTTCCTCGTTGCAAATGAGAACGTGCAATGGTTGGAGATGATAGTTTGTAAGAAACAGGATCATCGGGTTAGTTAAAGACGCCAATGAGTCACGTTCAGTAAACGCCGATATGTTTACTAACAAGATGAGAAGCCTCGTTTCATTGCTATAATCTAAGAGGAAATGAATTATCGTCAATATTCGCAGATTTTACTTGTACGAGTGAGATCCTTTTTTTCCTCTTATAATATAAAATAAAATTACAAGTTTTATAAAATACATCTATAGAGACTTACGTATTTTATAAATAAATATTAATTATTAATTTAGTGTTATCAATAAAATTGATTACCAGACCGCTTTACATGAAATATCAAATTTATAAAAGTTATTAATATAACATTTTTACTAGGCTTCATATAAAGTTTTTTCATGTCACGGACTTTATATCACAACCATGTGTTATCAATAATAAAACCAAAAAAAAAAATAAATAAATAAATAAAGAATTATAAATTTTAAATTATGATGCCAAAAAATTTTATAATAAAATTTTATTGATCGTTTCCAAAAAATCTCAATTAAAAAAAATTATTTAGAAAAATTTACAAATGTCAGAACGCGCCTCCATTAGTTTAACAAAACCACATCTCTGCAGCTTTCAATGACATTCAGAAACCCACTATACGTATTTCTTAAGAATAACCAAGTTAATTTTCCTCCTCCGCGTCCTTATTACTTAAGATTAAAACAAATCTACTGCATACTGCATCTCCCTATGTACTATACTTGAAAAAGCTTTATAAGTCGTCAATATACTACAAATATAATTAGTCCGGGAGCTAGCAGGCATAGAGCAACAATTGAAAGGTCCATTGAATATTTTTGCGTATT
>JAPYZE010002810.1:0-14910 GCA_030522805.1 Leptomastidea abnormis | reverse complement strand
TACAGATATAATAAAAACTAAATAATAATAGAAGATGACAAATAAAAATAATAAGTAATAGTAAAATTGCAATTTATACTTACAGTTCTTTTTGAAAACTCATCAAGTCCATTTTCATAGTAATAGGAATATTATGACAACACATAAAAACAATATATTTTTCTACAATTGGTGCAATCTGATGCTTCTTTACGTACAAATACTTATTATCATATGCTATATATGGACTTAAAAATCTACAACCATTATTAATATACAAACGTAATGGATTCTTAAACATGGTTATCAAACAATTTTAAAAGTTATTTCAAAAGAAAGAAAAATGTTTTATTTCTTTCTAAGTTGTTGTCTCGTACGCATTGACACTTCTATAGTAATGACTAAGCTAAGACTATATTTTATAGGTTTAGGTAAGTATCATTGCAGTCATTTCTCTTATTTTCTTTTTTTCGTTTCATGACAATCAGGCTTGAGACTTTACTATAGATTTTTATACTTCACTTCAGCGTCAAGCGAGAGCCACCTACTGTACCCAGTGCTACACTTTTTTTTTTTTTTTAAATACCTTTTATTTCTTAAAGCATAATATCTTATTAAAAAAATAAAATTTGTTATATATTTATATTACATTTTTATTAAACAAAATTAATTTACATCTATGGAGTTAACCATGTCAATATTGTTTCCCTTGGAATTTTACTGTAAATAGTCAAACTGGAAATGTGATCACCGCGCTTAAAATCATCAAACTCATCGGAACAAAAAAGTTCAAGAAGATTGCCTTTGACTTCCTCGAGATATTCTAATTTTTCCTTTCCTGATACGGCTTCTACAATAAATGACAAAATAATTTTTCTTTTAATTTCTTTCATGTTTATTTGAAAATAAATATATTACAACTTAACATACCAAAATCACTTGAACCCATACTACAAAAACTCGAATGTTCTAACAATCTGCAAAAGTATAAAAAAGAAATAAGTCGAGAGAAATAAAAAAAAAAATGTTAAGAATAATAAAATAATAACGTACGCCAATTTTTGGTAGGTAAACAAATCATTCCTTAATTCACCAGAAATCTCATCATGTTCACGATTCAGATGATCAATAAATTTTTCTAAAAATGGTTCAATTTGATCCTTTTTCACTTTAATTGGTTTCCAATAATCCTTCAGTTGTTTAGACATACTGATTTATAATTATCAAATAATTTTAAATAAGAGTAAAATACTTTTTGCTTCTTTTTACGTTGCCGACTTGTCTTTTTCTTTTTTGCGTCTGCGTCAACAGTTACGGTTCAACTGAGCGTTTATGTATAGTTTAGCTCTAAATAATTTTCCTCTCCTTTTTTTCACAATGTCAGTAGCGTCCTCTAACTTGTATTCTAGCTTTCGATTTTGTGTTGTATTAAAAAATATATCGTTTTAGTCATTTTATCATTGTTTTTCGAGAAATTTTACTAAAATTACTCAAAAAAGTAAATTTTGATCCGCGCTGATGATCATCAAACTTATCAGAATATAATAGTTCAATGATATTTTCTTTAAGATCTTAGAGATATTCTTGTTTTATTTTCTGATACGTTTATTTACAAAAATAATTTTTTTTTATGAGTTAAAAAATTAAAATGTGTGATAATATGTTATTTTTAAATAAAATAGCATTTCACAACGAATAATTTAACCAATCTTCATATGTTTTCTTTGGAATTTTACTTACACAGCGCAAATTATGAATATTCTTCCATCGTGACATGTCATCTAACTTATTAGAACATAAACAATCAATAAGATTATCTTTAAGTCCAACTAAAAATTTTAATTTCTCTATTTCTGAAAAGTCATCTAAAATAGATAAAAAAAATTTTTTATAATTTTTTAAATGTAGATATTTTCAAATAATTTTTACGTACGTACGGGAATCATATTTAACTAATATGATTTCAGAATTAAGTAATGATTCAGCCAATCTATACACAAAAATAAAAATATAAATAAAATGTATGAGAATTATTGAAGGAGAAAAAGAATAGCAAAAAATGAAAAATTTGAAGTAAAATTGCAATTGACTCACAGATTTTTTTGGTAACGAAACAAGACATTTGACATATTACTGAGTATCTCATGCCGTTGATTTTGCATGTAATCAATATATTTTTCTACAAATGGTAAAACCTGATACTTTTTTACTTTAAAATTATTAATAACGTAATTTCTATTTTGTTGTAGGAATTCAGCAAAACCCAAATTAGTTCTATGAATAAATTCGTACAAACGATTTACCATATCGTCAGAGTCATACATGTTGATCTATAACCTTTAATAGTTCCAACTAAAAGAAATATTTTTTGGACTTCTTTCTACGTCGTAATGCTGTTTTGCTACGTGCGCGCGTTGCGGCTTTCTTTTTTTTTATTAAAATGTTTTTATTAAACAAAATTTATTTTACAAGGAGGAATTTAACCAATTTATATGTATTCCCTCTGGAATTCCACTTGCCATATACAAAGTTGTAAAATTTTTATAGAGGGAATGGTTATTGATTTTATCAGAATATAACAATTCAATAAGGTGGTCTTTAAGTCCAATTAAAAAATTTAATTTCTCTATTCCTGATAAGTCATCTAAAATACATAAAAAAAAAAATTTTCATTCAATTTTTAGACTTGTACCTACACGTTTTTAAATAAAAGTTTATATAATTACGTACCATAATTATTTTCATCTAATTTAATTTCAGAACTGAATGATGTTTTACGCATTCTAAAAAAAGAAAAAATACAAATTATGTTAACAGAACAAATAAAAATTAAGAAAAAAAAGGTGTTCATAATATGCAAGTTACTTACAAACACTTTATAAAACCAAGTAAATCCGTTCTCATTTCCTCAGGAATTGTATTCCGTTGACGATTCATGAAATCAATATATTTTTCTACATATGGCACAATCTGATATTTTTTAATTGTATAATTATGAATACGATCCTTATTTTCACACGAAAATTCAAAATCAGACTTTTTAGTTGTACGATAATATTTATTGTAAAGCCTCATCAGTTCGGAATCTGAATAATACATGCTGAATCATTATATAGTCCTAAACAATGTGCTAAATTAAAACAAAACACTTTTAACTATTTTCCTAAGTTACTGTGCCATTTTTCTCTTGGCGTCTCTTGGTGTCGGCGCAGTTATATGGTGTTGCTCTGGCATTTCTATGCGCACTCGTGTTCATGTAAAGCACACCTGATGGTTTAAAGCGCTAATAATTTAAAAATATTAAAAGAAAATTTAATGAGCGGTAAATAAAAATTTGCTTGTAAAAACGTCAAAAAATTTGTAATATTTTTCTTTATTTATGTTAAAAGGTTTACGTTCAGTGTAAATGCTAATTTGTATATTTTAATGAGTAACTTTTTTGTGTCTTTTTTTTTTCTTTATATAAAGGATTTGCAATGCAAGTAATAAAATTAAATATTTTGTAAATTAATTTTATGAAATTAAAATTATCCATTTTACAATGAAGAAGATATCCAATCGTTATATATGTTTTCCTGAATATGACTTATTTCTATCAAATTATTAAATTTCGTAGCGCGGAAACTATCATTCATCTCATCAGAAGATAAATATTGAATGAGATCATCTTTTAATTTCACAAGAAATTCAAATTTCTCTATTCCTGAGAAAGTTTCTAAAATAAATAAAAAAATAAAATGTTTTTGTCTTCAATTTTTATATGTAAATTCTAAAATAATTTTCATAACTACATACCATAGTCTCTAGCTGGTGTATAAGAAAAAATATAAAAAGGTACCCGTCTGCAAAATAATTATAAAAAAATATATATATATATATATATATATTATAAGGACTGAATAAAAATATAACTTGAAAAATAAAAATAGTAAATTGCAGTTTACTCACAGATAAGTTTGAAATACTAACAAGGCATACTGCATTTTACTAGGAATCTCATGACAACACATGAAAACAATATATTTTTCCACTAATGGCACAATCTGATAATTTTTTATGTGTAAATTCTCATCTAAAGTCATTATCGTAAAATTGATTTCTAAACGTAATAAAATCTACCTATAAACCTTAACGGTACTAAAAGTAACAAAAATTTTTTACTTCTTTCTAATCTTGTCTTGTCCTTTACGGACGCGTTGGCAGTTCTTTAGAAACGACCAAATTTCTTCCTTCGTTTTATAACAATTAGGCTTGAGACTACACTATATACATTTTCATGTCACTTGAGTTGAGCCATCTACATATATACGCAGTGCTACAATTCATCTGTTTCTAATATGAATAGAGTGTGATTGTTACATAGAACTAATTTTTCAAATATTTATCCAAATTTATAATGTATTTGATGCTTTGTAACTAACATGGAAAACATGATAAAAATATATTTAACTTGTATATGATAATAAATTAATAAAAAAAAATTAAATTCTTGATAAAATTTGTTTTTATTTAAAAAAATTTTATTTTACAGCGTAGAAAGTAACCAATCTCTAAATGTTTCTTCTAAAATTTTACTTCTTTTAATCAAACAAAACAGTTTCCAGTATCGCTGGGTGTCATGGAAACGATTCGAACACAGATTAAAAATATTGTCTTTAAGTTCTATGAGAAATTCTATTTTATCTTTTCCTGACAAAGTACCTATAAAAATAAATGACAAAATTTTTCTTTATATTTTATAATGTAGATTTAAACGAAAAATCTATTCGTAATTGTACTTACAAAAATAATCATTATCCAGCTCTTTATCATAATAACAACTTCTAGAATCAGTCGGAGTCAATCTGTAAAAAAAAAAAAAAAAACAAATATCAATATTATCATATAAAATTAAACAAAAAAAATCACAAAAGTATAAAAATTACAAATATTTATAAAGCTTTTAGCTTTAACCTATTTTTATTGCTTTACATTTTCGACATATTTCTTATTTTTTTTTTTTCTAAAAGAACAAGAATACTACAATTTACTTACAGATAGCACAGTTGAAATTTAAGTAAAGATCTACGCATATCATTGGAAATTTCATTCAGTTCACGATTCATAAAATCAATATATTTATTCACAAATGGCGCAATCTGATATTTTTTCACCTCAAAATCTTTTCTTGTTTCGTTCAAAATTTCATCAACATTTATGTCACCATGTAAGCGTAAATCTTTACGTACACGCAATTTTATTGCTTGTTGGTCATACATGTTGTTTTATCTGTAATCTTCAATAATTGCAACTGAAAAAATATGAGACATTCCTTTCTACGTTGTATATAGTTTTCGTCTGTTCCTGCATACAAATATATTGGTGGTACTAATGTCGGCGACTATATTAGGGCCGTTTTACATAGAAGTCTATTTATCTTTTGTAGGTACGATACAAATTATTATTTTTTTTTTTATTTAAAAATATTTTTTTGCATCATAGAGTTTAATCAATTTATGTAAGTTTTCTGCGGGATTTCACTTGTATGGAACAATATTTTAATTTTATTTTCCATTTTGTATCCCAAGTAAAAGAGTCTTATGCTATCTATTGATGTTGATACATGCTTTTTTTATAAAACTCTCAACTTTTTTAACTGATTTGAAAATACTTTTAACATCTTTTTATATTCTTCTCTCTTCATCTTCTTTACGATTGTGGTTTTTATTAGCATATTATTATTTAATATAGTCTTATTTTTAATTGTATATTTACTTTAATAAAAAGAAAAAGGTATATGAAGAACAAGATTTTTCGTATGGCAAAATGGAATGCTAAGTGAAATGGCCACCCTACTGTCCCTACTAGTGTGCAGAAATTATAGCTAAATGATGGTTCTTGCACGCACGCGTAGCTATGAAATATTTTTCTCTATTTTTCTCTTTTTCTTTTTTCATACATTACGTTAGTAGAAGATTTAGATATAGTAGGTGAGTCGATCTTATAAATTAAAAAAATAAAATTGTGTCATAAAATTTTTTTATTTTTACAAAATTTGTTTTATACTGATAAATTTAACCAATTGATGAATATTTTCTTCGGAATACGACTGATAGCAATCAAGTACGAGATATCCGAATGTCGCATAAGATCACTTAAATAATTCGAACATAAAATTTCAATGATATTATATTTAAGTTCAATAAGAAAATCTAATTTTTCTATTCCTGACAAGGACCCTAAAATAAATGAAATTTTTTTTTTAATTTTTCAAATATGTAATTTTAAATAATCTTTGTAATTATTTTATATACCAAGATCATCCGATGGAATAGAAAAATATTTAGCACCCACATTTTTAGGATTTCTATAAGAAAATAATAAAATTAAGAAATAAATATAAAAATGAGAATATTAAGTAATAAAAAAAAAAAAAATAAAATTAATGTAAAAATTACAATTTACTTACACTATCTCTTGATAATTTAATAAATAACTTCTCATTTCACAAGAAATCTCATTTCGTTGATTATTCATAAAATTAATATATTTTTCTATTACAGGCACGATCTGGTATTTCTTTACAAAACATTTATTTATATAGTCTTCATTTTGATATACATGTTGAATAATATTACAATCATCACTTCTTGCTTGATGTTCATGTAAACGCGAATGAAGTGTTTTAGAGTTATCCATACTGGTAAACCTCAAAAGTTGTAATAACTGATGTAAAAAATACTTTTAATTTTTTTTATGTCGTAAAATTTCTGTTTTACACGTTTACGTTGGTGGTTAATGGAAAAATGGCCTTTGCCTGCTGATGCAGAAGACAATTCTACAACTAATTGACATAAAATGCAACAACACAATTATGTTATAAACAATTTTTCTTTTTTTACTCTTTATAAATTAATATTAAAGTAAAAATATACAAATATATAGAAAAGTTGATACTATTTTTCAAGTTGTATCCGCAATTATAGGTACACGTTTTCGTATGACACACGCTAATAAATATCTATCATTGCTGAAATTTCTATCTTTCTCTTATTTTATGGTAACAATAACTCAGAGACTACGCTATATAGAAAATCATAAATTTGAGCGCCAAGAAAGAGTCTCATATACAGTATGGTATCATTGCTCTGTTGCTAACGTAGGACAAAATATTCGGCTCATATAAAATAAAGAGTTTCAATTTATTTATCAATTTATTTACAGATAAATGTATAATACATGCATGCTGTTGTTCGGGATTTAATGTAGTGTTATTTTTTTTTTAAATAACTTAATAATCACAAATTAAAAAAATTTCATTTTTTATAAAATTGTTTTTTATTTAACAAAATTTATTTATCCGCCCTCCGATCGGGAAATCAACTTTACAGACACTGCACATAAAACAAAGTTGTTGCTTCCTGCTTACTAGCGTCCTGTTAAAAATTCGTATAATATGCACCATGACAGGAAATAAAAAAGCCCTAGGATCACCTAGTTTCTCCGTCTTTCGGTTCGCCTAGGGCGCTAACATCCTGCTGATCTGGGACATTCATTACTTTTCTTCTTCCCTGCCTAGGTAAACAATATTCTAAATTCGATGTAGAAGTTAACCATTCTACATATGTCTCTTGTGGAATATTACTATGTACTCTCAACATAAATAATTCTAATGCTCGTGCAGCGTCACTCACATTATCACCACACAAAAATTCAACAAGGTTGTCTTTAAGTTCATTAAGAAATTCCAATTTTTCCATTCCCGACACTGGATCTAAAATATAAATAATAAGATTTATTTTTTGAAAAAAATTTTTAATGTATATTTAAAAATTAAATGTGTATGTGTATGTTGACATATATACGTACTGAGATCATCATTAATCAATATTGATACAGTATTGGGATCTACAAATTCAGCAACTCTGTAAGAAAATTAAATAAAAATGTATTTACAAAATAATGTATAAAAAAAAAGAATTTAATTGAAGAAATAATATGTAATGATTAATAAACTTATAATATATAACTTACACTTGCTTCTGATAATTTATCAAGGCACTTTTCATTTCACTGGAAATTTCACGATATTTACTATTCATGTAATCAACATATTTATCCATAAGTGGTGCAATCTGATTTTTCTGTACTGATCCAGTATAAAACGATTCACGATCGTCAACGTGAAAACGAGGGTTTGACATTTTGATCTATAATACAATTTGCAATAAAAGAAAAAATAATTTTTTTTGACTTATACTAACGTCGAGTTCTGACTCTCGTCTTCTTTATATCTGCGTCAGTAGCGTTAGCGTCAGTGGTTATGACTCTACAGCAACTGCGCGTCCCACGCAGCGCAGGTTTCCTAGATTATTTTCCTCTAGCTTCTTCTCTTTTTTTTTTTGATACATTTCATATAAAAATTTGAAGGTATAGTGTCAGTAATATCCACTGACCTTTTTTTTTTAAGTATACTTATTTTCATAAATAAGTATCGTATAGTTGATGCTTTATTACGATATGCTGTTGTAGCTTTTATTTTTTAATGTATTTATTTAATGGTATATAGATTAAAAAAAATAATATATTAGATTTTTGTTATTTGAACGTCAAGCGAACCACCTGTGGAGTTTATTTTTTACTTGTAATATTCAGGAAATCAAAATATATACCTAATTAGATGCTGTATACGTTTAGGATGCATATTAAAATTTTATAGGTTTCATAAAATAAGTTACATATTAAAATGTATAATGAAATTTACTTTTTTTTTTTTATTAATAGATTATTTTTACATCGTATGAATTATCCAATCTCTAAGTTCACAAATCGGAATGTCACTTAAATCACACAGAACGCATAATTCGCAATAACGCATTACATCAATCAAATTATCATAATACAATAATTCAATAATGTTTGTTTTAAATTCTTCAAGAAATTCCAATTTTTCTTGTCCACTCAAGGTTTCTAAAACATATAATAAAATATTTTTTAAATTTCAAGATTATATTAAGAAAAAAAAAATTTGTAACTTTACGTACCAAAATCACCTTCAACAGATTCGTAATCAGAATAGATTAATACTTTATTCATCCTAAAAAAAAAATTAAAAATAAATAAATCTTGTTAAAGAAAAATAAAGCAACATAAATTCAATTTTTAACGTTCCAATAAAACAAATTATCAATTACTTACAACGATATTTTATACTCCAATAATTTCTTCCTCATATCACCGGAAATCTCGTTTCGTTGTTCATTCATATAATCAAAATATTTTTCTACAACTCCATGAACCTGATATTTCTTTATTAAATTAGTTGGATCTTTACTATCAATTTCAAGTTTATAATTACGATTTATAATTATATCGGTTATTAAATTTTGAGAAAAATAACCACCCATCTTATTAGACTGTATATTTTAATTTAAACTAAAACAGTTCTACTTAAGAAAAAAACACTTACATGTGTTATTTATATTCTGACGAAGACTTTTCAATTAGCGTCAGGTACGCTTATTACGGTCACAATTTAATTATCGACCTATATAGTCAAAAATTAGAAATACTATAGGTATAACGTTGTAATTTGCATATTCTATATTTTCTGCTCTTACGGTATAATCTGAATAATTGTTGTGAAATGATTTGATATATGTCTTATTTGAGTATTCTTTTTGATGATTTATTAATCTGATGCTTCAGCTTATTTTTACAACGTTGAAATACTATTTGATTAAAAATATCATTTTATTGGTATATTAGTTTTGACGCTTACGGCATGAGTAAAATGAGTTTTATATAGTTTATTAGGCTATTTTTTATTGTTTTCATTTTATAAATGAATTAAAATTTAAAAAATTTCCATTATTGAGTTAAAATTGCTACAAAGAAATTAAATTTCAATTTTGACTATAGTTGCAAAACGTTCGCGCGCTATATTTAAATTACTCTACTATTTTGATGATCCAGTTTAGCCAATCAAACAAACAGCAAAGTGTTCAACGTTGGTCACACTGTTGCACTCCAACATACACTCCAAACTCCAACAATGCGTTAAAAAAATAAACCAAAATAATTTTATGCCGGATATGCCGGAGTTTGATTTAATTGAGTTTTATACAAGAAATGAGCAAAGTGCAGTTAGTTTTTAATATTGTTTTTCTTGCTAACAAGCCAAGCACACTTCAATATTTTATTTTTGCTTGTGCTTACAATTCTATCGGCTTCAATTTATATCAATATTGAAATCAGAATAAGAATATAAAGAGAATTCAAGGTAAACAAAAGTTAAAAAATTCGCTAATTTAATATTTTTTTAAAGTTTGTTTTATGTCAGTGTAACTTTACTTTGTGTAGAAAATAATTAAAATTCATAAAGTTTATTTTTGTATTATTGTAAAGTGATGTGTGAAAAGAATGTTTTCATTGTTTTTATTTGAACAAATTTAATTTCTTTCTTTTAAGCCTGGAATATATTTATAAAAAGTATAATCATAATTTTATTTATAATTATTTTTATTATTCTTTATGTCTGCAGATATTTCATTAGTGACAACTTGACTCTGTAATTAGTATCAAGTCATTTTTAAGGTTAGTTTATATCATCTATTTAATATTTCAAACTTGGAAATTTACCTAATATGTATTTGTTTCAATAAATAAATTCGTTTTTTTAGATTAAAAATTGTTAGATTTAAGTTATAACTATGGCGCTAAGAACATACGGTGACAAACCAATTAGTTTTCAAGTCGAAGAAAATGGAGAGTATTATTGTATTGGATCTGAAGTGGGCAACTACTTACGCCTCTTCAGAGGTTCACTATATAAAAGATACCCTGGAATGTTCAGAAGATCCATTACAAATGATGAAAGGAAAAAACTTATTGAACTAGGTCTTAGTCAACATGTCCTTGCATCAAGTGTCTCACTTCTTAGAGCAAGTGAAGTTGAAGACATAATTGAAGGCAATGATGATAAGTATAAAGCTGTCTCGGTACACTCAACAGAACCACCAGCTCCACGAGAAGGAAAAACTAAAAAGTCTATGTCATGGGTGCCTAGTTTGCCAAACAGTTCACATTTAGATGCAGTCCCTCAAGCAACACCAATCAACAGAAATAGGGTGCACAATAAAAAAGTTAGAACTTTCCCATTATGGTAATGCATTTACATTATCTGTATTTGAAATATTAATATTTTAAATTATTATAGTGATATTATACTTCTATATATTTATTTTTTTTTTTAACATAGCTTTGATGACACAGACCCATCT
Organism: Leptomastidea abnormis; assembly: GCA_030522805.1. Lineage (NCBI taxonomy): Eukaryota > Metazoa > Arthropoda > Insecta > Hymenoptera > Encyrtidae > Leptomastidea > Leptomastidea abnormis. Next base: position 3,670 of record JAPYZE010002810.1, on the reverse strand, counting down.
GTAAATTTAGAAAATGCAACTCAACATGAAATTTTGGTTCCAATTCGTTTAGATATGGAGATAGAGGGTCAAAAATTAAGAGATACATTTACGTGGAACAAAAATGGTATAAAAATTTAGTTTTTAAGTTATTACTCATACAATTTCACTTTTCGAAATTATTATTAAAGTGCGTTACTATTTTTACAGAAAGTCTAATCACACCAGAACAATTTGCTGAAGTCTTGTGTGATGATTTAGATTTGAACCCATTAACTTTTGTTCCTGCAATAGCTCAAGCAATTAGACAACAAATTGAAGCTTTTCCTCAGGAAGCAATAATAGAAGATCAAAGTGACCAACGAGTTATCATAAAATTGAATATACATGTAGGCAACACATCATTGGTAGACCAAGTTGAGTGGGACATGTCAGAAAAAGAAAATAATCCAGAAAAGTTTGCTATGAAGCTTTGTGCTGAACTTGGACTTGGTGGCGAGTTTGTTACAGCTATTGCTTACAGGTTTGTTATTTATCTATTATTTTTATTTTACTATTCTATTTTAATTCATTAATTTTTATTAATTTTGCAAACAAAAATTTATTATAGTGTGAGAGGCCAACTAAGTTGGCACCAACGCACATATGCATTTTCTGAAGCGCCACTACCAACAGTAGAAGTACCATTTAGACCACCATCAGAAGCTGATATGTGGGCTCCTTTCCTTGAAACATTGACAGATGCTGAGATGGAAAAGAAAATAAGAGATCAAGACAGAAATACACGGTAATTTTTTATATCACTTAAATATTCACCATGTAAAATTGACATTGAATTTAAATGTTTAAACTTTTATTGTATGTTACAGGCGAATGAGACGACTGGCAAATACTACACCTGGCTGGTAAACATTTTACATTGTAAAATATTAAATTTTTAACATTAGAAATTATTAAATCTGTCAAATTTTTATAAATTATTAAAGAATGGTTTTATAAAATCCAACTATATATTTAAAAAAATTTCATAAAGTTATGTTTTAATTAGGAGTAAATTTTTTCTAATTAAAATGTGAAAGTATTTTTTAAATAAAAATTAATATTTATTATAATTTTGAATTCCTTTTTTGTCATTTAAATAAAATACAAATAATTAAAATTTTATTTAGCAATGTGTTTCTTCACTTGATATAAATTGCAATTACAGTTTTTTTTAAATTGATTTTGTCAAAATTTCATTAGTAAATTGTATTTCTTTTTATATTAAAGCACTTGCTACACTTGAAATATATATTAAATTAGTTTTATTAAATACAAATTGTTTTAATTTGTAGGAATTAACCATTCTTCGTACAATTCATCTGGAATATCACTTATAACAGTCAACATAAAGAGCTCCATATTGCGCAAACGATCATTACACTGATCAGAACATAATTTTTCATTGGTGTTTGTTATGAAGTCCTGAAGAAATTCCAATTTTTCTTTTTCAGACAATGCATCTAAAATAAATAATAAGAATTTTTTGTAATTTTTAAATGTACATTTTTAAATGTTTAAAAATATAAATACATAATTATAACTTTATACCAAGATCATGTCTAATTAATGTGACTTTGAAATCAGCAGGTTTTGATTCAACCAACCTGCAAAAAAATTATAATAAAAAAATTGATTAAATGTATAAAAATACAAATAAATCATAAAAGTATTAAGGAAATATAATAAATTATTTAAGAGATTAGAACGCTAGATGAGATATAAAAAAAATTAAAAATAAATTACTTATGACTGTATGTCTAGCTCGTCTATTGCGCGTTCTTTTAATTTTAAATTCAATTTATAGGTTCCATATAACCTAATAGGTATTTTGTTGTCATGACGACTTTATACGAGAGCCAATCAAAATGCAAAGGCTCTTGGTATAGCAATATAAAATTTTTTAAAAAAAATTTTTTTTTCATACAGAAATAAAAGCTTCAAAATTTTTTAAGCTCATTGATATTTTAAGAATAAAACATTTGAGCAAGGTTATGTTGAATTTCAGAAGCACTAGTGTTTAAATAAATAATTTATATAGAACAATAAAAAAAATTTTGATAACTTACAAATATGTTTGAAAATTAATTAATTCTCGCCTCATTTCACCAGAAATTACAATTTTGTCATTCATCATATATTCTAAATATTTATCTAAAAAAGGACCAACTTGTTCCTTTTTCACTTCATAAATCATGTTTAATTCACCAGGTTTGAAATGTTTTAGAAGTCGTGACATAATGACTTTGTAATGTAAATTAATCTAATTTTCAAGAATAAAAAACAAAGGTTTCGTGTTTCTCAGTATCTGATACTCTATAAACAACCAAGCCTTACTAAAATATATTTTTTCGTAAGTGCGAGCTACTCATCCTCATCAAGCTTAAATGCCTCAAACTAAACTATATTAGGTTTAGGTACAATTGGAGTTGGAGGTAAAGGAGCATGCGTGCGCTTATGTTTTGTATAGCATTTGTCCAATATTCTTATCTTCGAATATCGATTTGTCAGTTTTGACAAAAAAAAAATATTACTTTTTTATTAAATGAACCTGTTCTAACTTTGTTCATCGCAATAATTATTAATTTTGGTAAAAATATTTGTTTTATCGATAGTAAAATTAATTTTAATTAGAATTTACATCTAGTAAAAAATTTCAATTAAATGTGTCTCTTCACTTTAAACAAATGGATTTTATCAAGATTACAATAATCTTAATATGGTTTTTACACCGAAATTATCAACCGTATATCCGCTTGATTTAATCTTTTTAGGAAACATGAACAAAGGTTAATAGTCGGTGATAAATAAATTTTGAATTTATTAAAAATAATAAATAGAAATCAATTTCATAATAAAATTAGTCAACGTTTAAATTTACAATTAAAAAACTAAATTAAATATAAATTTTTATTTCCAAGATGCACAAATACTTTAAATTTGAATTTACAACGCAAAGTAATTACAACAATAATATTCGCATAATATAATAGATAAATAATTGTTAAATGAATCCTAAAACAAATATAAAAAAATTTGTTTAAAAATCATAAATTGTCAAAAATAAACTTACACTGAGCTACACAAACATTTTATAATTGCATGAAAGCCGATAATTTGAAAAATAAAATATGAGAATTAAGCAGGTCCACTTGAGATTATAGATTATAATGTCCGAAAAAAGCTCGTTCAATTTTATTAACTTGATAAGTGTCCAAATAACGCAGACAAAAGCAAGTAAATCCCTGTTCAATTCTTATTCATCAAAGATCTTTCAAAGAAAATAAATCGTTAAAAAATCGGTCAATTTTTATATACTTCAATAGCATAAAAAAAAAAGGAAATAAAAATAAAAAAAATTTGAAAATTTTTATAATTAAGCTCCGCAGCAATCAACCAGTCTTTCTATCGATACACGTATATTCTTCGACATGTCAGTGATCGATAAGTGCCTCGATTCGGCACATCGCTCCTACCGCTTCATGTTTATATCTATATATGAATTTGCGTGGTCTACATACATACAACACATATGTACGCGGCAAATAGAGAGTACGTCTATATATATATATATATATATATATATATATATATATATATATAGATATATATATATATATATATGTAGAGAGAGGGGGAAATAGAAGAGCGA